>CAUYRT010098272.1:0-14742 GCA_963574885.1 Lepilemur ruficaudatus
TATTCTCTACCTGCAATACCACCACGAAAGACTGAGAAAAGAATAAATATGTTAATGTGAAATCAATAAAAGACTGAGGAAGCTTACTTTATTAGAGTTTTCCAGAGAAATGAAACCAATAGGGAATAGAGAGACATAGATAGATGATAGAGATATTAGATAAATGATAGATCAATCTGTTGAGAGAGACAGACAGACAGACAGAGAGAGAGAGAGAGAGAGAGAGACAGAGACAGAGAGAGAGAGACAGAAACAGAGAAAGAGAGAGAGAGAGAGAGGAGATGTTATTTTTTGGGATTGGTTTATGCAATGCAATTGTGAGAGCCAGTGTGCAGTTCAGCGTTGGCAGGGCAGGCTGGCAGGCCTGAGATGCAGGGAAGAATCGATATTGCAGCTCCTGTCCAAAGGCAGCCTGGAAGCAGATTTCCCTCTTCCTTAGTGAACCTCACTCTTTTTTCCTAGGGCCTTCAACTGATTGGATGAAGCCTACCCATAATATGGACGATGATCTGCTTTACTCAAAATCTTAAATGTTAATTAAATCTGAAAATATCCTCACATCTAGACCTCTGTTTAAAGTAATCAAGACAATACTGTAAAGAAGTCCTATGCCTCTCTTTGCCTTAAAAAATACGTACTCTTAACTGCACACAAAGATATTACATTTGTGTGAATGTGCATTAGAATGATTCATGTTTAATTACAGAACAACTACCTATCATTTTGAAACAGAGGGAAGTTAGAGGGGAGTCTAATATTCATAGCCAGAAGTATGTAATAATTTGGCCAAATATTTTTTCTCTATTTGTATTTCTTGCTATTTTTCTCAGGGTGACATTCTTCAAGCTCTATGGATCCTGTCCCTTTACCCTTGGTATCAGAATTTTGTTTTCTCTGTCTGAGTTATCTGTAACTTTAATTTTTATTTAAAAACTTTCCTAAGGGTTTTTTAATCATTCTGTTACTTACCACATGGTGGAAATTCAAGAGAATGAGGGCATCATTTGATCTAAAATCAAATGCACACCAGAGATAAACTAAATAGAAAAGTTAAATAAAGTATTTTGAGAAACATATATGAAGAGAATGTTAAAGTTCTAAATTTCTCATATATATTCTCAACCTAATTTCTGCAAATCATGGGGAAAAAAGAAAGAAGAAAAGGAAGAGTAAAGATACATTATTCATTAGTTTTTTACTTTGCATTTAAAAATAATTTAAGAAACTTAATTCATAATCCATTTATTTACAAATTAATATTCATTTTCCTGTATAATATAAAACAAACTTACTTTTCAAAATTTAATAATTTACCTTTGAGGATAAGCCTTAATATGTTTTGGAATACTAATAAGATGCTTTAAAATTAGGAATGCAATACTTATTGCACATTTGGGTCTATTTGTTATGGGAACACCATAGTTTTAAAACACTTTTCATAAGCCTGTTGGTTTTTATTCATTAAGAAAATAAACATTTCTTGACTTTTATTTTTCTTATAAGAAAATTAAATCTTTGACTACTGAGTATTACATTAACAGCATTATCTTTGCCAAGTAAATGCAAATTTCCTAATAAGCATATATTTACAAGAAATAAAAGAGGTCTTGCATTTTTTGGTATTGAGGATGGAGGTTAAGTGTCATAATCTTTGCATAACATTTTAATAATTAACAAATCAGAAGATTGATATAAGAGTAAGTGCTGTGGTATTTTTATAGAGCCACGTATGTATTACTTTGGCTTATAGCTTATACTAAGAAAGACAACACTTACCTGAAATAATGTACTGGCTAGTTACTCTTAGTAGGTCTTAGAATATTCAATTTTTCATAGGAAATCATTTACTAAAATAGTAGATTATAAGTATCATTAATTCTTAACCCTTAAGGCAGATTTGTAGGTTTGAATTTTAAGGAAAGATAACTGTAAGGTATAATTGGTAGTTTATAACTTCTAGTATTCATGAAGAAATTTTTTCATCTTCTGGAATCACTTAGATGCCTCTCTGCTTTGGAATAAAATGGTCCTAAGCACGGCAAAGTATTAATATTTATTATAATCATAGATTTTTAAAATAAAAAAACCTAGAGTTTTTATTTGGCTGTTCTGGGGGATCCTTTGGGTTTTCATTATGAGTTACAACATTTTCTCTTATAAAATAGCATATTCCTTTTCCTTTTTTCTGTAAGTCAGTATATGACTCAAAGGTCATATATAAAGCTCATAGATCCCAAAACAAAGGACGACTCTGGAATCAACCAGAAAATTACCTCTTGCTCAAAAGTATCCCCAGGTAAGCAATTGATATGCATGGAATGTTTCCAAAATCATTGTTTATTATCATGCTCATTTAAATTTAACTCAGATCACTCCAGATGCAGACAGTATCCTCACAATAATAATCAGAATGACAAGAGATACTAAAATCCCTAGATCATATTTGATATTCTTTATTGAATATAAATACTCAAAGATTTTTCTTTGAGTATTTAGAAATTTATTTACATATAAATAAATATTTTAATTTGTAAGTTATTTTAAAAATCACCTTTGGGTTCCTGGTTCCCTTCCAGTGTGCAAATTACTTTACAAGTCATCATTTTCATCATTACAAGGAAAAAAGAGCCAAACAAACTGAAAAACAACTTTTCTTAAGTCCATCATAGAATTGAGGTTACTGAACAAAATGAATTCAGGAAATACAGATCAGCTCATCCGAAGCAGAAGTTGCCTTTGAACGGTAACATCAATAAATTTCCACAGGCTCAGAGTGGATAAGCCTAAGAGTTGAAAACTCCTGGATGCCCAGCCTAAGAAAAGACCACATACTTTGGCGGATTTTACCTCTAGAGACCCCAACAACTTCTCCTAATTAAGATCATAGAAAAAGCTTCTTTTGTTTGGCCAAGGGAGGGGGAAAGTAAACACTTTGAATTGTATCAAAATGAAAAATAACCATTTTTATTTATTTATTTATTTATTCATTTATTTATTTATTTATTTATTTTAATTTCAGCATATTACAGGGGTACAAATGTTTAAGTTACATATATTGCCTTTACCCCGCCTGAGTCAGAGCTTCAAGCATGTCTGTCCCTCAGACAGTGAGCACCACACCCAAGGGTGTGAATATACCCATCCCTTCCTCCCCCCTCCCACCTGCTCGACACCCAATGAATGCTACTACTATATGTGCACATAAGTGTTGATCAGTTAATTCCAATTTGATGATGAGTACACATGATGCTTGTTTTCCCATTCTTGTGATACTTCACTTAACAGAATGGGCTCAAGCTCTATCCAGGATAATATAAGAGGTGCTAGCTAGATCACCATTGTTTTTGTGGCTGAGTAGAACTCCATGGTATACATATACCACATTTTATTAATGCACTCATGTATTGATGAGCACTTGGGTTGTTTCCACATCTTTGCAATTGTGAATTGTGCTGCCATAAACATTCAAGTGCAGATGTATTTATTATAGAATGTCTTTTGTTCCTTTGGGTAGATGTCCACTAATGGGATTGCTGTATCAAATGGTAGTTCTACTTGTATCTCTCTAAGGTATCTCCATATTACTTTCCACAGAGGTTGTACTAGTTTGCAGTCCCACCAGCAGCGTATGAGTGTTCCTATTTGTCCATATCCGTGCCAACATTTATTGTTTTGGGACTTTTTGATAAAGGCCATTCTCACTGGAGTTAAGTGATATCTCATTGTGGTTTCGATTCGTGTGATTCCAGCATTTATATATTTAAATTTAAGTTAATTGAAAGCAAATGTCTCAATTCATTAAGATGAACACACAAACTAGTCAGGCTGATAAGTATAGCCAAATAGTATCAATATACTGGAAAATGTCAATTTCCCCCATTGAACAGAAACATTAAATAATGGGCACTTTGGTTTTCCTGTTCAGTTATATGGATGTTGGGAAATAATTAATAGATTGAGAATTCACTGTCACATTTTGATTTGCCTTGTGTTTAATTAGAGGCAACCCCTAAATTAGAGTGCAACGGAAAATGACTGTTTTTGTAGTTGTTTGATCTGTTCTATTGTGTTTTTCTAGGAAGTTCAGAAAAAGGTCTTTTTTGCAAAGTACATTTTATAAAAAATAATGAAAGTTAAAAACAATTCTTATTATAATTTCAAGCATTTATATGTGGCTTGCGGATTTTTTCCAGGCTTTATTATAGTAGTTGTTATAACATTTATGTGTGAAGATACATAAGGGCGTTTAGGTGCCTTTGGGAAGTCCAAAATTCTCTGCCTTCATGAAGGTATCTATAACTTTCAACTTACTTACATACTTGATACAAAATTAAGTGAGCACTCCATAAAGCCTTCATTGTATGTGAGTCTTGCGTGGCTAGGTTTTAGCTCTATATGTCCAAGTGGTGTACATTTGTAATTTGAGGATGCAAATGCGCTCTTAGATAATGAGATTAAGTATGCAGTGGTTAAAACCTCAGTTCTAGAGTCAAACAGACCTGAGTAAGATCCAAGATCTCCCGTTCCTGTGATTCTGCAAATATTTCTTAGTCTCACTTAGTCTGGGTTTTTATATTTGCAAAATACGGATAGGAGAATACCTGACACGTATAACTATAAAAAGCAAGGCCTGGCAAAAATTTTCTATAAAGGGCCACATGGGAACTATTTCAGGCTTTCAGACCATAATGCTTCTATTACAACTACTTAACTCTGCCATTGTAGCACAATAATCCATAACCAAACAGTGTGGTTGTTGTGTGCCAAGAAAAATTGATTTATAAAAATAGGGAGAGAACCAGATACCCATGGGGCATTGCTTGCCAATCTCTGTCTATAGGGAGGAATAGTTTATCAGTATTACCCCCACCCCCATGCACATGCACACACACCCTGTGAAAGAAAACCCAAACCAAAAGAAAAGTTAAAATAGTTGATCACATAATGGAGATTTGGGAAGGAACCACGAAAAGCTGAGAGAAATACAATCACCAATATCGAAGGCAAGAAACAATTTGAAAACTATGTATAAAAATAAGCACATTACAGATAAAGTATTTATTGCTCTAGTAATTAAAGCTTGTCTACAAAGCAAATTAGCAAAAATCTACTATGATAAATTAGAAAATTATAGAAATAGGCATTTCAAGGAAAATGAAAAACCAATGGCCCTTAAACATAAGAAAGGTGCTCAATACAATAACAATTGATCAATTAAATCTGTGTATTACTAGAATAAAAAATAGAATAGTGGGAAAGGAGTTTCTTTTGTCTTTTATTTTTGGCTTTTTTCTTTGTTTTTGGAGAGGGATCTACCTCTTTCACTCAGGCTGGGGTGCAGTGGCATCATCACAGCTCACTGCAATCTCACATCTCTGGGTTCAAGAGATCCTGCTGCCTCAGCATCCCAAGTACCTGGGACCACAGGTGCATGCCACCATTTCTGGATAATTTTTTCTATTTTTTGTAGAGACAGGTTGTCACTCTTGCTCAGGCTGGTCTTGAATTCCTAACCTTAAGAAATCCTCCTGTTCCGGCCTCCCAAAGTGCTAGGATTACAGGCGTGAGACATCACTTCCAGCTGTAAAGAAAATTTATAAAGATACCTGATGCATTTGTAATTTAGGGTATGTTTGAGGTATTACCTCAATTCATGGAGTATAAATGGGTGTGACCATGTGTGAAAAATTAAATCAAATCTATAACTTATAGAGCATAAGTCCAAAACTAATTTAATATTTAAATAAAAACAATGACCCATAAGAGACTCTAAGAAAATGTAGGAGAATTTAGTTATACTTTTAAAATAAGGACAATCCCAAAACCATAAAGAAAAGATTGAAAAATTCAGCTATATTAAATATATAGATATGAATATGGACATAGAAAATATTACTACACTTACCAAAGACAAAGGGCTAATGTTGCTAATATATATGGATCTTTTACAAATTGATTAAAAAAATAGAAAATGAAAAAGGTTTGCAAAGACAGCTTCCAAATTAGGAAAGATCAATTTAATATAGAAAGAAGTATTGAACATTCTTCAGAGTAAGATAAATACACTCTAGAAATACATTGAGATACTGACTTTCACCTGTCAACTTGGTTAAAGCCAAATGTTCAATAATATCTTTGTGAAGGTATAGACAAAAAGGCTTGTAGGAACATAAATTGGAAACCAGTGAAGCAAATTTGATATTTTTCAAAATATTTATATTAAATTAGTATTTTTTAATTTTGTGTGTGTATATAGTTAGACGTATGTGCGAGAGAGAGAGAGAGAGAGAGAGAGAGAGAGAGAGAGAGAGAATCTACCTTGTAACTCAATAATTCCATTTCAAGAATTTATTCTACAGACCCTAGATCCATCTTACACATTCAGGAAGAATAGAAATGTATAGGATTAAAATGACTAATACACAGGTCTATTCTTTGCAACATTGCTCACAATAACTAAAGCCTGGAAACAATTTAAAAGCACACCGGTAGGTACCTGTTAAATAAATTATATTTTTAAGACCAAACAATTTTTAAAATATTGCATATACACAGATACACAAATAAAGATTGAGGAAGCTCGCTATGCATGGATACGTAAAGACCAACAAAATATACTGTTAAATGAAAAAAAGCAAGGTGATAAACAAATAGTATGCTCTGTGATGTTTTACATAAAAAAAAGAGAAAGCATGGATATATATGTTTGTTATTTAAAAAATACTCTGGAAGTTTAAATAAGAAGCTAAGACAAATGCTCAGCTCTGATAGTACGATACCCAGGTGGAAGGTGAGGAACAACGTGGTCTGAGAATAGGTATGGAAACAAAATTCTTTATACCTTTCACCTGTTTGCTCTTTGAATCATAAAGTTGCATGGTCTACTTAAAATACAATTTAGAGAAAACAAAACAGAACTACATAGGGAAGTCTGTGGCTGTAAGTCATTAGTTGCAGAAGAACCCGGGGGCTTTTGTGCTTCCCCCGGAGAGTTATTTATATTTTTGCAGGTTCGGTTGCCTAACAATGCTGGCCAGAGGGTGTTTTTGTCTTTCTCTCTTTCTTGACCATTTTTTTCTTGAGCATTTTTTCAACAAGAATTTATAAGAATTTAAATGTTTTCAGGCACTGTCACTATAGATAGAAACAGAATTGTTAACCATTTTTTTTTTTGAGCGGCATCTTAAGGTTAATTTGTATCTCCCATAGCACTGAGTCCATAGGACAGTGACTCCCTGAAAACGTTGAGCATCCTACGTAAGGAGAGAAAAACAGTGTTCACAAACGCCATCTAACTTAATGTTCAAGCAACTCATAAGCTGAATTATTACTCCAAAAATAGAGGCAAGAATAGAGGCTTAGTCTGTTCAGGGCACTATAACACAATACCGTAAACTGGGTAGTCTGTAAATAACAGAAATTTATTTCTCACATTCCGGAGGCTAGAAAGTTCAAGATCAAGGCGTGGAAGATTTGGTACCTGGTGAGAGCCCGTTTCCTGGTTCATAGATGGAAACTTCTCTCTGTGCCCTCAAGTAATGGAAGGAACAAGGCAGCTCCCTAGGGCCTCCTTTATGAGGAGAATAATCCCATCACGAGACTTAATCACCCCCCAAAGGCCCAACCAACCCCTTACTGCCATCAGATTGGTGATTAGATTTTAACATATAAATTTGGGGGGAACATAAACATTCAGACCACAACAGAGAGCCAAACATTTAAATTGTCTATGGTTACAAAACAAGTGATACAAGCTGAGTGCTAAACTAGATTATTGACTTCCTGTACCCTTTCTCCGGTAAACCATGCTGTTAGCACAAAAGTCTTTTCACAGGAACTAACTCTTTCTTTAATGGATTAAGCTGGTATTATTAATCCCTTAAAGTTCTAGATGCTGCTTTTCTGCTGTAGAAATGAATGAAGAGCATCTATATCAGAATAGGCAAAAACCATTTATTTGAAGCTTGCCAGGGGAATCAGCCATCATCATTTGCGTTTGACAGAGGCTCCAAGGCAGGCAGAGGAGTGGGAAGGAAAGTTTTACAGTGAAAAAAAAGGAAGATTTTAAGTCTCTGCAGATTGCAGGTTGTGGGCATCTGGAAGGTAGAAGAGGCTTAAGAAGAGAAGCGGGCATCTGATGTGATTGGTTAGAGGAACACCCTGGGCTTTCTCTGGTTAGTTCTACATTGGAAGTGGGAGCCAAAATTAGGAAAGCTGGAATTTATTGAATACGTTCTGACCTGGTTTCCGCAGAGGTTGTGGGTCAGAATTCTATTTTTATATGTGGCCTGCCCTTTGACCCTTGGTACATTCTATTTGTCACTGCACCCAAGGAGCTCACTCACTGCTGGGAAGATATCTGACCAACGTGGCCTAAACACTCGCCTCAGCGTGACTATATTTTAGATAGGCTTCTTCCTGAATCCAGGCCCTGACCTCCCTTACAGCATTTACTTTAGAAAACTTGGAATTGCAAATTCTTTCTCTGCCCCTTTGGATGGAAGTCTTTTTAAAGGCCTTACCAGTTTTATAATCCAGGACTGCCTTTCTCAAAGCCCTGAGAGTCATCCCTTGAAGTATAATCACCAAGGAAGATGGCATCCCTATCTCCCAATCTCTGTGGGAAGATAGAAGCCTAACTCTGATGGGCCCCTTGCTCCAAGCTGTAAAATTACTTTCTGTCGAGAAGAGAAAGTTTGCTTTTCCTTCGGGTAAGGCCTGTTGGCAAACACAGATGGCCTGTGACTTCCCATCGCCTCCACCCACTTAGAAACTCTCCCACTCTTTGTTTCAGTGAAGCTACGTCCAGATTCTCTCTCCCCTCTTGTGCAAAGCCTTGGGTGTAGTCTTCCTCACCTGTTTAACTTCTTTTGCTGCCAATTTTGCTTTGACGCACACATCCGAAATTTAGTGTCACAGTTCTTTTATAGTCTATATTTCGAAAAATATTATAAAAAGTTATATGAGGAAGGTAGAAATACTAGAGTAAAAATGTACTCTAGTACATGTGAAAATGTTAACAATGTAAGAACACATAGTGAATATTGGTTAAAACTCTTAATTGTCAAAATAAGTCTTATTTACATAACTATTTTTTTTAAAATTGAAAAAATTTGCTGAAAAGCATAAAAAAATCCATGATTAAAATGATAAATTAATGTAGGAGTACAAAAACCTCAGATTAATGAGTGTAAGTTGAGCCAGATCAGGTCTTTTGGGACAAGCAGCATCCGCTTTTGGGGGCATCTTTTCCAAAAAAATATCTGGTCATTGTGAGGGTTTCCTGACTATTATTAGCCCAGGGCATTTTTTTCTATATGTAATTTTGTTTAAGACTAGAGGAGTTTCTTGAACTTTGGCCACTCTCCACAATTTTTTTTCCCCAATCATTAATAGGGTATGTAGGGTCAAGAGTTAGTTTATACAGAGAGTGGTGAGTTTTGAAAACAAACAAAAACAGATATCGGGTTCAAAACTGAACACCAGAATATTGCTCATATGTTCTTAGCTATATTCCATCCATTAGGTTTAGATATTTTGTACAACCTCAGGAAAAGTCTTTAAGTAGAGATTTCATGTAGGCATTTAAATAGTCAAAGGTTACTGAAATCACATGTCTTTTAAAAAAACAAAATCTTATAAACCTACATGAGGAGAAAAGGTTTTACTAACATGGACTAGTTCACAAGCATATCTTTATCAATAGGGGAATGATTAGCCTGATCTGCTTTGATTTGTTTTCTTTGTTCACCTTCCAGGTGTAGGGCCGTCTGCATCGACTCATTCGTTTACTGCCTGCCCCTCTTATAACACACATAGCCCTACTTCAGAATGGACACATCTTTCTTTTTGGAATTTAACATAATGGCAGAGACATTTTTGTCTTTTTTGTTTATAACATCATAAAAATCATAATCTAAGTAGAGAATCTTCATGAAGTTTTTCAGTATCTATAGTTACCTGTCTTCTTTTTCCTTTGATTATTATTTTTAACGGACACATAACAATTGTACATAATTATGGGGCACAGTGTGATATTTTGATATATGTATACAATATACAGTGATTAAATCAGAGTATTTGGTATAACCATCATCTAAATATTTATCATTTCTTTGTATGGGAACATTCAAAATCCTCTCTTCTAGCTATTTGAAAATATACAATAATTTATTGTTAACTATAGTCACCCTACAGTGCTGTAGAACACTGGAACTCACTCCTCTTATGGAGCTGTAACTTTGCATCCATTAACCCACCTCTCCCTGTCTCCTTTTCTCCTCTATTCTACCCAGCCTCTACTAACCACTATTCTACTTTCTACTTGTAAGAAAGTAGACCTCTACCTGTAAGAGGTCAACATTTTTAGCTTCCACATATTCATAATAATGCGTTGTATTTGTCTTTTTGTACCTGACTTATTTCATTTGACATAATGTCCCTCAGGCTCTTCCATGTTGTGAATGACAGGATTTCTTTCTTTTTAAGACTGACTAGCTTTCCTTGTGTACATATACCACATTTTCTTTATCCATTCATCTCCTGATGGCCATTTCAGTTGATTCCATTTACTGACTATTGTGAACAGCACTACAATAGACATGGGAGTTCAGATATCTCCTCAACATACTGATTTCCTTCCCTTTGTCTATATACCCAGCAGTTGGATTTCTGGATCATATGATAGTTCTATTTTTAGTTTATTGAGAAACCTCCATACAGTTTTCCATAATGTCTATATGAATTTACATTCTCACCAACAGTGTAGGAGTTCTCCTTTTTCTGCATCCTCTCCAGCATGTATTTTTTGTCTTACTAATAATAGCCATTTTAACTGGGATGTGGTGATATCTCACTGTGGTTTTGATTTGCATTTTTCTGATGATTAGAGATGTTGAACATTTTTTCCTATACTTTTTGGCCATTTGTATATTTTCTTTTTAGAAATGTGTATTTAGATCATTTCCCCATCTTTAAATTGGATTATTTTTGGTGTTGAATTGTTTGACATCTTTTTATATTCTGTTTATTAATCCCTTGTAAGGTGAATAGTTTGCAAAATTTTTACCCATTCTGCATGGTATCTCTTCACTCTATTGGTTATTTCTTTTCTTGTGCAGAAGATTTTTAGTTTAATGCAATCTCATTTCTCTATTTTTGTTTCTGTTGCCTGCGCTTCACCCAGATCAAAGTTCTAAAGCATTTTTCCTGTTTTCTTCTAGTAGTTTCACAGTTTTAGGTCTTATAAGTAGACCTGATAAGTCTTACATTTAAATCTTTAATCCATTTCAGTTGATGTTTATATATGGTGAGAGATAGGAATTTAGTTTCATTCCTTTGCAGATGGATATCCAGTTTTCCCAGTACTATTTATGAATATTCCTATTCAAAAACTATTTATTTAATTCTTTCCCCAATGTGCTGTTCTTGCCTACTTTGTTGAAAATCAATTGGATATAAATATGTGGGTTCATTTCTGGGTTCTCTATTATGTTTCATTGGCCTTGTCCCTGTTTTTTATGTCATTACTATGCTGTTTTGGTTACTATGGCTTTTTAATATATTTTCATGTCAGGTAGTGTTATGCCTCTAGCTTTGTTCTTTTTGCTCAGGATTGCTTTGGCTGTTTGGGGTCTTTTGTTGTTCCGTACAAATTGCAGGATTGCTTTTCCCATTTTTTTCTTTTCTTGAGTAATGTCATTGGTATTTTGATGGTGATTTATTAACTCTGTAGATTGCTTTGGATAACATGGTCATTTTAGCGATATTATTTCTTCCAATGCATTAATCTAGGAAATCTTTTCATTTCTTTTGTATCCTTGTCAATTTCTTTCAGCACTGTTTTATAGTTTTCATTGTAGAGATCTTTCACATCCTTTGTTAAATTTATTCCAGGGTATTTTTTTGGTAGCTATTATAAAAGGGATTGTTTTCTTGATTTCTTTTGCATCTGTCTTCTGAATTGTAGTGAGCTAGCAGAGGTCTCATTCTCTTTAATACACTTTGCCAAATGTCTGGCACTGCTATCTATTTCCCAGAGTATGGTTTATCTGCATTTAGTCTGTGTTCTTAAAAACTTCTCTAGTGGGAAGTATTTAGGTTTCTTAGTTTTTGAGAGAAAGGGAAAAATTTCAGAACACTTATAATCTAGAAAAACTCTGTCAATAAAAATAGCCACAGCCACAATTTATCAAATGCTATGTGTCAAGAAATTTGCACAACATTTGAAATATGCAATTTTAATTTTTTTTTATAATCCTGTGACACAGATATTATATGACATAAGTATTATTTTTCTTCAGGTAACAAGCATAAGTAAATGGCAGAACCCATACTGATTATAAAATATTGACACCCTATTCCACTGATGTCCCTATGAGGCATCCAGTCTCCTTAGAGGCTGCACCCAGAGTGGAATGTGGTCTTGGCTGTGATAGCCATGACCTATAGAACATTTTTAACTATATGGAGTCTACATTTATGCTTTCAACCCTAATAAAATTATTCAAAACACAAGATCAATATTATAATAATGATACATGCATTGGATTTTGTAAGAGAGTAGAGTGAGATTCCTCTCAGCAAAGAATAAGTATAACAAATTAAAACTTAATTAAAATATTTATATTGCCATTTACTTTAAATTACTATGAACCATTAATAGTTCTAAGTGAAAATACACATATTGGACTATGTTATTTTTTATTATTTTCAGTAGATTTTTTCATTTCTGAGTATTTCCTGGGCATTTTTTCTCCTCATAAAAAACATATCATGATTGATTTCCCCACAAAGGACAGCATATCTCAAAGAATGTTCAGATTTAAATATATATATATATATTGAACAAATAAAATATGTTCTCTTCTTATTATTTGAAGTCTACCTAAATTATCTGTGCAGCTGACACACATTTTACCCTCCATCATCCCCAAACTTTTTTTGAGAAGATGTGAGAGCGGACTTGGTATTTTCCACTTTACACAATTATCTAGAGCTCCTTAAACTCAACTGCTGCTGAAATGACTTCTTGTCCTAGGGAGTAAAAAGATCTTTGTTGTCCTTTGTCTCATGGCCTCATTCTATATAAGAGACTTAGAGATTGATCATCAGACCCTTAAAAAAATACAGTATTTATTAAACCTCTTGTCCAGAGTCTAGGTCTGAGAATCACACAAAAGAAGGCACAGTTTATAAGGAAGGAAGTAATGCTGATTCAAGCAAAGCTAAATAGCAATTGACAAGTGACATAAAACTTATATAGACAGGGACAAGACAAGTGAAAAAAACCAAGAGAGAGAATTACATCTTGCTGGGCTTAATCGTGGATGTGTAGATGTCAGAAAAGTGATAGACATTGAGAAATTCATGTAAGTAAAAAAAAAAAAACAATTGTTACAGATGTGTAAAAATCTGGGAATACACATATAGAATGGATTGACACATTCAATGTGTGCCTTCCAGGGCCAGCTGTTCTTTTTAATATTGCTCACTAGGATGGCTCTAGTTCTAGTTCTTGGACTGATAATACATTATAGTGTTCTCCAGACTGTGTCTCTTAGTTAAAAACATTACTTTGGAAATGAAAATAACATAAAAAGTTTAATGCTTAATATTATCCTATCACTTTTTATAAATATTTTCATTGGAAATAGTCTCATTATGTTTTCCATATTTTCCTAATGCTCTGATATAAATATGCATGACTTTTTAATCAGGAAAAATACATGTTATTAAAAAGTAGCTAATATATCGTTATGTTTTAACCTGCTAGATGAGGCAAATACTGAAAATTACAGCATTAAAATAACTTTCTTATTTGGGTAATTTAAAAAATGCCTAGCCCAAAGTAAAGTTAATTTAGTGGCTGTCTATATTTTATGTCCTATTTTTTTTCTGTGTACTTGAATATATGGAGTGGGAACTGTTATTATTGTCAAAAAAAAGTCTATATCTGTATTCAGTAAAATATTGTGGGACTAATTACAAAGTTTTAAGACACTATGAAAAAAATGACTAAATAACTGAATAACTTACTGAAAAAATGAATTAATAATGTATTCCAATTGTGAACACATGACTTGAAAATAAATTATGTAATGTATGGGTAGTGCAGAATGAAATGTTCCAAATAATTGAATGGATTTGGGGTATCCTTGTCATTAATCTCAATTATTCTAAAATGGGAATTACCTTCCCACCCAACTTCCTACAGAAGCTGTCACCATAAAGCCATCATGCTTCACTGATGTCTCAAAGTTTAGAAAAATGCTACATCTTCTGGCATGCCACACAGCTTTTAGTGCACTTTATGGTTTATAGACAGAATTGATAAAGTCATTAAATTAGACTCATAAATCCACAGAATTTTAGAGGCCAAAAGTGTTTTTAGAGATCTTTTAATCAAACTACCCTCATCTCTTGGATCAGAGAGCAAAAGCATAAATGCTAAGAATATTTTCCCAGTTCACATAGTGAGTTAGCATTGATGCTAAGGTTAGGATTCAGGACTGTCCCTGTTCACCCCTTGGCTGCTACACTATACTGAGACTGTCTTCCTTAAGGACACTCAGATGCAGAGTGGAAGGATGAAAATATATAAACTGTCTTTCAATTTTTTTTTTTTTTGAGACAGAGTCTCATTCTGTTGCCTGGGCTAGAGTGAGTGCCGTGGCGTCAGCTTAGCTCACAGCAACCTCAAACTCCTGGGCTCAAGCAATCCTTCTGCCTCAGCCTCCCAAG
>CAUYRT010098280.1:0-15749 GCA_963574885.1 Lepilemur ruficaudatus
CAGTTTATTATGCAGAGGTCCCTAAACTTTTCCTAAGAAAGTGCTACTTATAATTTTCCCAAATTTTTATGTCCTGAGAAGTAAAAGTTGAGTACAAAAGTCAAGAAAATAGCTATACATTATGTAGCCTTCTTTGCATGAAACTTCCTAGAATGATAAAGAGGGCACATTGGAAACAGCCAGGTATACACTTAAGACATATCAAATGAGTATCCTGTTACAGAAAATGATATTGAATAAAACTTTTTAATTAAAAAACCAATCAGGTTTATTTTTCCTTAAAGAGTTAATTTATGTTATGTGGGTCATTACTTATATATAAGATTTTATTCATCTCTCAGGTTCACAAAATTCAATGCATCCATACTGTTTCCTCATTAGCAAATATCTAGTAATACTTCACTGCATAAATAAATTTACCTAGCTAGCCATCCATAAATCTGTATAACAACTCCTACTCTAACTCAAGAAAAACTTAAAGGAAGTATTTAAGTTTGATTCATGATTTGGGGAAAAAATTTAAGATATTGTTATCAAAAATGTGAAGGAAATTCACAATGTAAGCATAAAAACTCCTAGTTGAGAATTTCCAGGTTTACATCTATAACTCTGTGCCTAAAACAGTGACTGGTGCGTAGTACACACTTTATAAATATATACTGAACTGAACCAGAGAAGGCAAGAACAGATGCTTCCTATACTGTGGAACTGCAGTTAGGCTGATCCAGCAATTGGCCAAGACACGAGTGCAGAATATAGCAAAGAGAAAAGACATGTCAGATTACATGGGCCCAAGAGGAAGGCCCAGAAGTAACAAAACGAAAAAGGAAAGTTAGCCAATACTCAAACTTGCCATATGTTCACACAGTAATGAGATGAACAATCTAGAAAGGTCTATATTGAATTGCCCTCTCATACAAACTCCTAGGAGGTAGAGGCAGTACTTTATGTTAGGATTTTGAAGTTTTTAAAAGTAGCACATTACAAATAGCTAACAACTGTTAGCAACCAACTAAGATTCAAATGCGCTGAAGGAAATTCTTCCTTGACCTGAAAAATATATTTCAGAAATATAATCAGATCATATAAGGTAGTACTTGTCAACAGGGGATGCACAAATCACATCCATCAGAATCACTTGTGGCATTAGTAAAATGTACGTATCCAAATCCCACCAAAGATCTACAAAATCAAAATGGGGGAATGGGGAAGATGGAGAGGAAGCACTAAGAATCTGCATTTTTAACAAGATCCCAAGTGATATACATCAAAGTTTAAGGCCTTTAATATATCTCTAATTATATGTGTTAGTAAGAGAAAGAGATTGTATCTTTTCCACTCCTAACTTTCTATTCTTTCTATTGTTTCCTTATTTCCTAAAGACTTGTGTTCCCATACTCTTACTCCCACTAATTAGCCATTCTTCCTAGTTCTAATATAGTATTTAGAACATTCTTCTCCTATTCTCTAGTGCATAGCTCACCCTCAAATTAAAATATAATAACAATAGCTTTTTCTATATTGGAAATAATCTACTATGCTATGTACATAAAACCAATTCTGATTGAAACAAATATCAAACCAATTTGGTAACCAATAAACTATTTCATTTTTAATTCAAGCTTATTTAGATCTAGTAATTCAACATTATAAACTATTAATATTCTTCAGAGATCAGAACCATATCTGATCTCTGCTCATTGATATTACCTTGCCTACTTGAGTAGTTTCTTTCAAGGTCATGTTGTAAGAGTCTACCAGAGAATGATGGCGTTTCTTTATTTAGCTTGAATTCAACCTGAAAAACATAAGAAAATAATATTTGGAGATGATTTTAACAGTAACAGTAAGTAATGAAGATAATTATTAAACAACATACAATAGCTGATGCATGCTACAAATGGATGAACCTTGAAAACATCATGCCAAGTCAAAAAAGCCAGACACAAAAGGCCACATATTATGTGATTCCATTTATATGAAATATCTATAATAGGCAAATCCAGAGAGAAAGAAAGTGTATTTATAGCTTCCAGAAGTTTAGAGGTAGTGGGGAATGAGGAGTAATTGCTTACTGGGTCCTGGGATTCTGTTTGGAATGATGAAAAAGTTCTGGAACTAGATAGCGGTGACAGTTGCACAACATTGTGAATGTACTTAACACCACTGAACTGTATACCTTAAAATGGTTTAAATGGTAAATTTTATGTTATGTGTATTTTATCACACACAAAATCAGAGCCAATTTCATGAGGTCAGATGAAACCATACTCCAATCTGAGGCACTTCCAATCCCTGCAGACCCTCACTATAAATACAATGATTGAAAGAATCATTTGCTCCATAAAAAACAAAAAGCACACAACAAAAGCAAAATGTTGTTGAAAAAAATCAGTTTTGATCAGTATAATCCATTTAAATGTCAAATTATAATAAAATTGCATATTTAAATTGTCCACAGAGGGTATTCACTAAATTGATTTAAAATAATTATCTGGTAGGAGGACTAAAAAAAAAAACTAAAACAATTTATGATTAGCCACAAAAAATCCTAAATATATATCTTAAAAGAATTATAATGCTTCTCGTTCATCTATGCTATAAACATTATATCTTTAGGAAATATATAATTTAAAGGTATTTTCTCAGAATATGTGTCCACACAAGAGAACATGAATGGTTTGGAAAGAATTTGGATAAGTCACATAGTTCCTAGAAACATAATAATAGTAGAAAAGGATTTGTCCAGTGAAATCAATTAGGAAATATTTGGAGGGAATCCATTATATCCAATTATAATAAAGAATATTTTCAATTAATCTAGCTAACTGCTGTGTATTTGAGATGATTAAATGGTCTATTTTCCAAGTATTCACCATTTTCATATACATATATAATGTAATCAATTGCCACCTGCTTGGCTAATGGCATCCTCCTCATGCCCTCTTACTCTCCTCATGCTGTTATCTATAAACTCTTCCCTTCTGTTTCTTGTTCCTCCAGTGACATCTATTTAACAACTGTTTAGGAAACAAGTAAATTGTGATCATTGGAGGTACTCAACTAGGTCAGAGGAGGAAAAAGCATGTTGTACCTTGAGACATAGTTGTATGGGAGGTGGGTGAGTGTGAGTGCTCAGGAGAGACAGGAGGAAAAGAAAAACATGTTTACCTCAAAATCTCAAAAATTAAATCAAAAGCCAGAAATTCTGGAAATACCAGGGATAGTATGGCCAAATAGTATGGGAACAAAATATTTCATCTTCATATCTTAACTTCTAAATAACACTAAGCCTAACAAATTTCCACTGTTAACATATTTTTTCTTCCCTAATTTTACATAGGATATATAGACATGTCCTCCCAAATTACCATAATTTTTATCCAGTAGTAAGACATATCATTATTTTGCCCACCCAATTAAACTATGACATGTCATCAATTTTAAAAAAGATTCTGATTTCAGAAATATTTAAATGTCAAAAACTTACTTCTTGTAATCAATGAAATAACATTAAGTGTTTAAAAGAGGGCTATTTTTGGCTTTATGCAGACAGAAAAGAAAAATCAGCTTTATACTGGAAACCAAAACATATATACTTAAAATTTCAAGTTCAGAATCTACTGTTTAATCATGCTGCTGTTTGTGTAGAATATTAAACAATTTATCTTCAATTTAAATACCAATCTGCTTAAACCTTACTTTGTTTTTTTCAGGAAGCGATGATGTTTGAATAACCAGATGAAGCCCACAGTTCACCTGAAATGTAAAAATTAAACCATAAAATTTGCTCTTAAATATACATACACATATTCCCCCCAAAATGGTACAGATAAAAATATAACAAAAAATTAGAATAGAACAGAATGCTCGAATTTTGTTTGTTTCTGGTAAGTAAATGAACATGTTCTGAGGATTTGCTGAAAACAATAAAATCACATCAAAGAATTAAAAGGTTTCACTGATTCAATTTCCAAAATGTCAGCAGCAATTCAACCTTCTAGTGCCTCAAGCTTTCAACATTTGCCATTTCAGGTCTAAATAAATATCTCAATGGGACAGGTGGAGGAGGTAGCAATATCTAATGATAAATTCTTTTCTCAATTAAAAAAAGAAAAGAAAAAGGAATTGACTGGGTAAAGGAATTTAAATGAACCTGAGCCTTTCACGGCAAACCAGCTCCACCTTCTGGGGAGCCCAGATCCTGAACAAGACTTTGAACACCCATCGTACAATATTAAATACTCTCCAAGTGGCTTGTTGCAGCCCACGAATCTCAACCCTCGGTCAGACAATAGCTTGAGTAGACCCAGCGGTCCCGGCCCCAATAATACAGGCCATCACCTAGGACAAACGCGCCAGTCAGAAAGGACGGTATCAGTGAGAAGAAAGAGAAAGCAGGAAGCCCAACCTACGTTGTTCGTAGCCCGGCCAGAAACAGAGCGGTATTTTCCGGGAATCATGGCAGGAGACAGTCCAGGATCTGTTAGATCTGCCTTCGAGGTGACGCTACAGCAAAGATTCAAAGAGACCGACAGAGGTTATCTCCCAGGCAACCCGCTCCGGAGTTACCATGGAAACTACCATTTCCGGTCTGGACCTCTCCCAAATCCACCGGACAACACAGTCGTGGTAGCCCGCGGTTGTATTTTTGAGAGTCCAGTGCGTCAGCACTTCCTCGTTCTATTTTCCCGGCCTCATAAAAACAGGGCGGGAGTATTGGGAGGAGGATAAGACCGGGAAGAGGCTGGCTACATCGGTGGCTGTGATAACCACCACTTCCGGTCCGTTCCTCTTTACGGCCCACTTCCTCGCGGCCCGCGCGAAATTTGTATCCCCGTGCCAGTGTCCACCTGCTCTCGGGGTAACATTGCAGGGAGGACGATATCAAAGAACTCTCTCCTTTGGGGCCCCAGTTCGGCACTTCCGGTGACCAGAGGTGGAGAAGGAATCAGGCCCGAACCGGAGTCGACAGGTGAAGAGAGGACTTGCCTCGCCGAGGCACGAGCGCAGAGGCCCCGGACCCCGGCTCCCCCGCATCGAAGGCGGCCGCCATGCCCGCCCGCTGCGTGGCCGCCCACTGTGGCAACACCACCAAGTCTGGGAAGTCGCTGTTCCGCTTCCCCAAAGATCGGGCCGTGCGGCTGCTGTGGGACCGCTTTGTGCAGGGCTGCCGCGCCGACTGGTACGGGGGCAATGACCGCTCCGTCATCTGTTCTGACCACTTCGCCCCGGCCTGTTTTGACGTCTCTTCGGTTATCCAGAAGAACCTGCGCTTTTCCCAGCGCCTGAGGCTCGTGGCGGGCGCCGTGCCCACCCTGCACCGGGTGCCCGCCCCAGCATCTAAGGGGGAAGAAGAGGGAGACCTAGCGGGCGGCCCGGAAAAGGGTGGAAAGCTTCAGGCAGCCAGGCATTCTGAGGCTGCTCAGGGTCCAATCTCCTGTACACGCCTCCGGGCCGGGAAGAGGGCTGCGGTTTCACAGGTAAAGATAGACCTAAAAGTCACCGAGGGTCATGGAAGGATCCCTGGGCTGTGGCTAGCCTCCTCCACTTGGTGTCACCTTGGGGAAGGCACTTCACCTCTAAGGTTTCTGTTTTCTTACCGGCAAAATTAGGAGTTTGCTTTAAAGGTGATCTCCAAGGTCCCATTTAGCATTAACACTTTGGAATTAAGTGACTCAACGCCCTCTACCTGCTCCTCCCCTAAAACTCACACAAACAGAGCCTTGTCCTTAAGAATGTTGAGTTGCCTTCACATGCTTCTCCACAGTTTTTAAATAGAAAGAGTTTAATTTGAGCATATCTCAAGAGCTGGAGTACTTGAAACTGTTTGCATAGCATTACATAAGCTTAAATTGAAAGTCAAAAATGATGTGGGGAAGGAATTGCGAAGCTACAGGTAAAGATGGGACTTGCTAATAAACAATCCCCAACCCTAAGCTTCCTTTTGATACTAGCTGCCTTAAATTAAATGTTCCTGGTGACCTGAATTTTTCCTTCTTGTCCTCTCGGACTACTTTTCTAATCCTTATAAACATTGATCATACTTATTTTGAATCTGGTTACCACCACCTTCTTCCCCACTTCCCATTTTAAAGACTTCCAAACTTTCTATGAGGTAGTCAAACTTCAGTCCTGTCACCATTACATAGATTAAATTATGGCTCCTAATTGGATCTAAAAGATGTTTATTTCTAGAGGTGGGAAGAGTTCACCAACAAGTCAAGTGACCTGTAATTGACATTTTGGCTTTGAATATACAGAGGTATTCATAGAATTTTAGAGCTAAAGGAAACCTTAGTGCTCATTTAGTCCAAAGCCCCAATTTATGCATGGGCAAAATCATCCAGGAGGTTAGTATTAATAATTTCCTCAAGGGCCTGTAATCCTTACTCTAGATCCAATAATACTAACCTTCTTCCTCCATTGAGGTGAGTACATAAGACCCTTTAATAGCATCCTGCAATTACTAGAATAAAGAAAAAATTATTAACACAATTAACATGTCACTGCATGTCCCTTGAGCGCCACACCAGCCCTATCCAAGGCCACTGTCCCTGTTTCTCCCTGTGCACCAGTCATGCTGATTTTTTCAGTTCTTGGACACCCTGTATTCCTAATGACCAACAAGACTTTGCTCAATTGTTCCATGTAATACCTTGGAATTATGCCCGTCCCATTCCACATCATCACCAATTGAGTATTTTTCCTTTAAAAATCAGCTCAAACATCTTTCCCCTTGATCCCTTAGTTGTATACTTTCATTTTTCTTATACTTCATTTGCTTCAATAGTACAGATTCTTCAACAGCACTCATCACAATTGTCATGAAATAATTGTGTAGTCTGCTTAATGCTTGTGTCTCACATTAGAATGTAAGCTCCATAGGAGCAGGGATCATATATGACTTCTTCACCATTGTATTGCCAGTGCCTAGAACAATATTTTTCAAATTTAAGGAATTCAATAAATATTTTTGTGGAAGATGTGACTAAAAGAACAATTTTTGCATTATAATAGAATTTTCTCTGCTAGTTTTCCTTCTCACCAAGCTGTATACCTGTCAAGACATTTACCCTTTCCTTGAACCATTTGTCCATCACTACCTATGCAAACTTTGCCCAAATGTGTATGTTACATCCATATATAAAAATATGACTATATAGTAAGAGAGATAAATAGTAAACATGTGCCACACACACTATTTTTCTTCCCCATAATTATACCACCTAATCAAAAATTGGGAAAAGAAAAACCAGGCTAGTGAAACAACCCAAGATTTTATAATACAGCAAAGACAATCATTAAGAAACATCCTGAATAGATGCCAAATCTATTTTCCAGTAAATATATCCAGCCAACATTCCTAACAATCCATATTACATTAACATACTTGCTGAGTTATTAGGAAACTATGTGTGAGTTCTAATGATAGTCACTTTAAAAGTATATAGGGTAAGAAAGTTTATTTTGAATTGATGGCAATAAATGTGCAGCCTAATATTAATAGCATCACTAGGAAAGTTTGCTTGTACCACCTCTGACTCCCTCTCCCACTCAATGTTTTTCTTCCCAATCCCAGGACCAAATGACTGAAAATCAAATTTGTAGTCATTCTAAAACATTTATTGAGGAGCTATTGCAGAAGCTATTCTGGGTTCTTGGTGCTGTATATAGATAAACGTAACTGTGAATGTTTCCTATCTTTAGAAGAGTCCACCTCCATAGAAAGAAAGGGGCTCTGAGGACCACTGTACCCTGTCTGATATTTTGCCTCATAAAGCTATGATTATTGTTTTCCTTAACTGTTAATTCTACGTCCTTTAAAAAAATCCAACTGAATTTTTAAACTGTTTAGTTGAAGTATAGCAAATATACAGAAAAGTGATAATCTTAAGTGGAAAAGTCTTTAAATTATCACAAACTAAACGTGTATGACCACAATCCAGGTCAAAGAAATAGAATATAACTAACACTCCAGGAGTCCCTATATCACTCCAACTTCAGCCCCTCCCCCCTCCTCAAAGGTAACCAACTTTGCTTTTTTTGATATTTTATATAATAATGCTGTAGGCATTTTTTTGTGTCTGGCTTCTTTTGTTCAACATATGTGTGAGATTCATTCATATTGTTGCCTGTAACAGTAGTTTGTTTTCATCACTATGCGGTATTCCATTCTTATGAACATACCAAACTTTGCTTATCCATCTACTACTGTTGAACATTTGGGTTGTTATGGGGTTGGGGCTATCATAAGTAATACTGCCATAAACTTTATTGCACATGTCTTTTGGTTCATACATGCACACATTTCTGAGGGTATATAGGTAGAATTGTTGGGTCATAGTATTATATTAAACTTTAGTGGATAATACCAAATAGTTTTCTAAAATAGTTGTACCAATTAACACTTCTCAGCAGTATGAGGATTTAATTTGTTCCACGTTCTTGCCCACACTTGAGAACGCTAGTCTTTCACATCTGAGTCCATTTGCAGGGTGTAAAGTGGTGTTATTAGTTTGCATTCCCTGATTACTAATGAAATTAGTAAGGAAACACCTTTTCAAATGTTAATTGGACATTTGGATAGCCTCTCTGGTGACATGCCAGTTTAAAGCTAGCCTGTTTTCCTGTCTTGTTTTGTTTTTTTCTGTTGGGTTATCTTTTTTGTGTTGATTTAGAATTCCTTGCTAGATTCTACCTTGTAGTTCGTTGTCAGTTAAATGTTTTTATCTTCTCCCACTGTGGGTTGCCTCTTTGTCTCTTGATCTACTGAAGTTCTTAATTCTGATATAGTCCAATTTACCAATCTTTTTATGCCTAATGCTTGAAAGAGTCTACTATGTTGTTTTCTATAAACTTTGTTGTTTTATTTTTTACATTTAGATCTATAATCTATTCAGAATTAATTTTGTGTATGGTGTAAGGTAGGATTTAAGTTTCATTTTTCCCTATATACATACCCTATTGACTCAGCATCTTTAATTTCCTCATTGCCCTGTAGTGTCAATTTTGTCATAAATCAACTGTCCATATATGCATAAGTCTGTTTTCACATATTTTATTATGTTCCTTTTATCTGTTTGCCTATCTTTGCATCATTATCACAGTGTCTTAATTACTTAGCCTTATATTAAGAATATTCAGTTGATTAATTCCTCTCGTTCATGTTCTTGAATATCTTGGCTATTTTGGGCTCTTTGAGTTTCCATATACATTTTAGAATTAAATTTCTAGTTCATCAATTTCCACAAATCACCTACTGAGACTTTGATTGGAACAGCATTGACTTTATCAGTGAATTATGGGAAGAAATGGTATATTAACAATACCAATTCTTCTAATTCATGAACATATCCTTCCATCTGTTTGAGTTTTTAAATTTCTCTTAAAAACATTTTATGGCATTCTATGTAGAGGTCTTCTATATCTTTCATTAGATTTATTCCTAGGTATTTGATTTTGCTACTGTAAATGGTATTTTAAATTTTATAATCTATATATATGTTGATAAATTGATTTTTGTTGAACATGTATCCAGAAACCTTGTTAAACTAACTTATTAATTTGAATAGCTTATAAATTCTTTTGAATTTTCTACATGTACAAAAATGTCATCCGAAAAGAGTTTTTGATGTTCATGCTTTTATTTCTTACTGTTTCTATTACACTAGCTAGAACCTCCAGTGCAGTATGAGGAACAGAAGAGGTGATGGGGAATCCTTTTCTCATGCCTAATTTCAGAGGGAAAGCCTTTAATATTTCCCCATTTGTATGATTTTTACTACAGTTATTTTTGTAGCTGCTCTCTGTCATAAAAAGAAATGTTCTTCTCTACTCCCTAGTTTAAATCATAAATATTGAATTTTATCAAATGATGTTTCTGAATCTATTAATGATCATATGTTTTATTCTGTCAATGTAGTGAGTTACACTGCTTGGTTTTGAAATATAGAATCAAACTTACATGGCTAAAATAAACCAAATTTGGTCAAAGTGTTTTATTCCTTTTTATATTGCTTAATTTGGTTTGCTAATATTTTATTTAGGATTTTTACATCTGTGTGCATGAATAAAATTTGTGTATAGTTTGCTTTCTTGAAATTCCTTTCTCAAATCTTAGTGTGAAGATTATGCTGACCAATTTGGAATTGTTCCCTTTTTTCATTCTTTGGAAATGTTTATATTAATATAAATTGGCATTATATATTCACTAATAAATTTGGTATTAATATTGGTAGAATTCATGGATAAGACACCTAGTCCAGGAGTTTTTCTTGTGGAAAAATTTTTAATAATGGATTCAATTTCAATTTTTTGTTTCTATGTTTAACCATTTTGATAAATTTTTTTTAAATTTCAGAATATTATGGGGGTACAAACGTTTTGGTTACATATAATGCTTTGCCTCACCCAAGCCAGGGCTGCAAGTGTGACCTTCCCCCATACGGTGGGCTCCACATCCATTAGTTGTGAGTTTGCCCACACCCACCAACCCCTCCCACCTGACCAGCACCCAGTGAGTATTACCACCATGTGGGCACCTTAGTGTTGATCAGTTAGTACCAATTTGATGGCGAGTACATGTGGTGCTTGTTTTTCCATCCTTGTGATATTGCATTTCGAAGGATAGGCTCAAGCTCTATCCAGGATAATATAAGAGATGCTAGTTCACCATGATTTTTTGTAGTTGAATAGTATTCCATGGTATACATATACCACATTTCATTAATCCACTCATGTATTGATGGGCACTTGGGTTGTTTCTACATCTTTGCAATTGTGCTGCCATAAACATTGGAGTGCCAATATCTTTATTATAGAATGTCTTTATTATAGAATGTCTTTTTTCCCTTTGGGTAGATGCCTAGTAGTGGGATTGCTGGATCAAATGGTATTTCTATTTTTAGCTCTTTGAACTATCGTATTTTTTAGAAATTTTCTGATTCACCTAAATTTTTAAATGTATTGGCACAAAACTGTTTATGATGATTTTTTAGTTTTTAAAATTCTATATGATGTGTAGTAATTTTTCCTTTTTCATTCTTTTTTTTTTACAGCTTCACCAGATGGTTTATCAATTTTTATTAGTCTTTTCAGAGAACAAACTTTGCTTTGTTGATCTTCTCTCTGGTATTTTTTTTCTTTTATGTCTATTATTATTCCCTTCTCTTTACTTTTAAAAATTTTATTTCCTGTTCTTTCTTTAACTTCTTGAGAAGTTAATCATTGATTTAAAGAATTTTCATGGTAAATGGTAGATGAGACAGCTGTTTCACATGCTTATTTCACAAATGTAGGATTTAGTAGGGTGGTGTTGATCAAGGAGAAACTGGCTCCTGAAATGGGGATATGTTAGAGATACTTTGTGCAATATTTTTTTGTGTGATGCTAATAATCTCAATCTAAATTAATCAAGCCTAGTTAATTTTTCTATATTAATATGTACATTGAAGACTATAAATTCCCATCTAAGCATGGCTTTACTGAATACCACAACTTTTAGATATGGACTATTTTTATTATTATTTATTGTAAAATATTTTCTAATTTCCATTGTGATTTTATGTTTTATTCATGGGTTATTTAGAATTTAAATTTAGAATTTAGAATTTAAATTTCTAGACACATGGGCATTTTGTAGTTATATTTTCATAATAGATTTCTAGGTCAATTACACTGTTGCTAGAGAAAGTACAATATATGGACTTAATCTTTTGAAATTTGTTGAGACTTAGACCCAACATAGTCAGTTTTTTAAGTGTTCCATATGTACTTAAGTGCATGTTATACAGTTGGGTACAGTGCTCCATATATGTGTATTACTCATGTTTAAATTTCCTATATCCTTACGGAATTTTTGTCTACTTATTTAATTAATTATGGAGAAGTTATGTTACAATCTTACACTGTGATTTTGAATTTACATATATAATCTTCTAATTCTTACAATTTTTGTGACATATATTTTCAAGCTATGTTATTAGATATATAGTGCTAATATAGCAACACTAGCTTTCTTTAAGTTAGTGTTTGCATAGTACATCTTTTTCCATCCTTTTACTTTCAATCTTTCTTTGTCCTCAAGAGTTTAGCCATTCATTAGGAAACTCTTATGTTTATCCCTTTAAAGGGAATGTATCTTTTTCCCTCTAGTTGCTATTATGTTTTTCCCTTCCTTTTCCAATTTTACTGTAAGGTGCATAGGTTTGGTTTCCTTTGTTTTTATTTTGATAAAAAGGGTTCACAGTACTTTTGTAAAACCATGCCTTAATACCATTCTGATAAATTCTCAGCTCTTATTTGTTCAAATATTGCTTCTGCCCATTTTACCTTTTCATCTTATCCACTCTGTCTCTTATGAACTTTTCTATATTTTCCATTTTCCTTTTGTCTTTTTCTGTCTTGTTCTAGATTTTTTTTTTTTTTGACTCATGTTCCAGCAGATTAATACGTATCTGGAAATTCTGCTTCTAAGCTTTTAATCTGATGAACAATCAGATATGTACACAAAAGATTTATGTTCAAATATTTCTAGTAATATGGATTTTTAAAAATAAATTGTAGTATATCTGTATAATAGATTCCTATGCAGCCATAAAAATTAATATGCAGAATATTTAATAACATAGAAACATGTTATGTTAAGGGAGGAAACTAGATTATAAAACATATTGTATGATCCCAATTTTTAAAAACTACATAGAAAAAGACAAGAACATTAAAATGTAGAGTTTTAGCTATGGATTATGAGATTATGATTACTTTTTAGTTTCTTTTTTGCTTTTCTGTATGGTGCAAATTTTTCATAGTGAAAAATATACTGTTGTTATAAAGGGAACAAAAGTCATTTTTAAAACCCTGATTAAACTCCTAAAACTCCATTTTATCAGGGATACATCTTTTTTGTAAAGAAATATGTACTTATTCTGGACTTTTATAATGCTTGGCTTAGAAGTACATGTAGCTAGTAAAAATTGGTCATGATTTTGTAAACACAAATAAAGATAAGCCCTTTAAATTTTTATTTAAAACCTCAATAAATTACTCATGTTGAAAAGGGACTTTTCACAAGAATTTCTTCACAGTTTCTTTAATAGCCCATAATACAGCAACCAAAGCTGCCTACTAAATATTTCTTCAGTGGTCTGAAGGCAGTTGCTACTACCACAGCTATCGGTAAAATTGCTGAACACTTTAATTTTGCTTTCATTTCTCTATCATTTCTTATTTTCTCTCCCCTTAGGCCCTCTTACCTTTTCTAGGTATCTTTTAACCTCTTCCACATAATCTCTAGGTACCCAGTCTTATGTCACCTTCAACCCTCCTCCTTTCTACTTCTTACCCTTATTACTTACCCCACAAATCAAACTTTCCACTTTACAGTGTAATTTTTCTCAGGCAAGTATTAAAGCCATTCATATTATCTTACTAAAGTAGTTCTCCATAAGGTATAAAGGACTGATGATTAGGTTTTCTAGAATAATATTGCTGCTAAGATATCCATTAATTTAATACTAGTAGTATTATCTCTTCTAGCTGTTGATTTAAGGGGGAAAAACTGTTGTAAGCAGATAGCCTATATATTTCTGCTCGACCAGAATTTATGATTTATAAGGAGTAAAGAAAAATGTGGCAGAGTTCATAAAAAGCTTGGACTATGGATCCAGCTTGCCTAGGTTGGAATTTCAGCCTTACTAATATATGACCTTGAAAAGTACTAGCTATATACTCTTTTACTTCTTGTAACTTTTGAAAGATGAACCTCTGTAGAGTAGATTTACTTTTGACATAATTCTCCTCTGATTTATATTTTTAGATTGCACGTGAAAATGAAGTTATTCAAACACAAGTCCGTGCTGGTAATCTACCCAGTGATGTCACTTCAGTACCAACTCACTGTGAAGAAGGCCCAGTGCATAAAAGTACACAAATTTCTCTGAAAAGGCCCCCTCACCGTAGTGTGGGTATGTTTTGACTCTTCAGTTGATTGATCAATTGAATTGATCTTTTGTATATTAAAGATATATGAAAAGCAAAGCCTAACTCATAGGTACTTGTGCTTATTCTCTTTCAGGTATTCAGGCCAAAGTGAAAGTGTTAGGAAAACGACTGTGTAATGCAACTACTCAGACAGAGGAACTGTGGTCTAGAACTTCCTCTCTCTTTGACATTGACTCCAGTGATTCAGAAACAGATACAGACTGGGATATCAAGAGTGAACAGAGTGATTTGTCTTATATAGCTGTACAGGTGAAAGAAGAGACATGTTAAAAACACAACATCAAATGCTTTGACGTGCTACAGATTCTGAAATCTTTACTCACATAATTATCTCTTTGCTATTATGAATATTTCACTTCAGGATAATTTGACAGTTGAGTATCAGCAAAATTTGTTTAGCTCTAAGGCAGAAATTTGCCTACTTGCCAACATAATGAAAGTAATCTCTGTCCACAAACCTCCCTACCCACTACTTTCACCTTTTTTTTCTTTTTATCTCTTTGATAGAAATCAAGTTATAAAACAAAACCATAGTAGCAACATTTCCTGATCAAAATTAAGCATTGAATATTTAAGCTTAGTTGAGAAGCAATAATTCTATGGGACTTATCTGACATTCACCAGTTAGAATATCACTATTCTTCCAAATAATTTGAAGGTAAAGAGAATGCAAGTGAGCATAGCCAAGCCTGATAGCATTAAAGAATTGGGGAGTGAAGATATGTTATTTATTTGTTTGTCCATTTGTAATACTATGAGATTTATAGATCCGTCCCTGTGAACATGTCTTGTGAAGGTAAAGCTCTTACAGAAAATTTTCAAAGGGAATCAATTTAGAGGTAGAGTTTCACATAGTTAGATTACCTTGTTAATGAAATCTATTTGCCTCAGTTCCTACTGCAACAAATTAATTAGCTTGATTAATTTAGAGTGGAATTATTAACATCATGCAAAAAACAAAGTATTACATTTCTAACATAGTTCCATTGTAGGAGTCAGTTTTTCTTTTATCAACACTGCTCTATTGAATTCTACATTTGGGAAATAAGTATGCAAAATTAGCTGCCCCATCTGCCATTCACCAGGAAAATTTCTATGGCAATCTTGTACCATGAAGTTAATTGTTAAAATAGTTTCTAAGAAACTTACTATAACTCTGATCTTCTATTGAGAATAATAAAAGCAAATAGCCCTTTTATACCTCCCATGTCTTGTTAGTTCTGCATGATTGGAAGAACCTGCATGCATTTTATCATAGAAGGTTTAAATAATACACCAAAGTAATTTTCTTCCAAAGATAATTTTATGTCTGAGTTCATTTGAATAGTGTAATTTTAATTTTAAGGAAAAGAATAATAAAATAAAGTATAGGATTTGTGAGCCTGAACAATAATTGTGTAACACACAGCATTATTATTATTGTTGTTGTTATTATTATTATTATTGCTGCTTTGGCTTGAATTTGAGATGACTGTTTTATGTTTTAAGAGAGTATTATGGGCCGGGCGTGGTGGCTCACACCTGTAATCCTAGCACTCTGGGAGGCTGAGGCGGGTGGATAGCTCAAGGTCAGGAGTTCGAAACCAGCCTGAGCAAGAGCGAGACCCCGTCTCTACTATAAATAGAAAGAAATTAATTGGACAACTAAAAATATACGTAAAAAATTAGCCGGGCATGGTGGCGCATGCCTGTAGTCCCGGCTACTCGGGAGGCTGAGGCAAAAGGATCTCTGGAGTCCAGGAGTT
>CAUYRT010098281.1:0-24452 GCA_963574885.1 Lepilemur ruficaudatus
CCCAACCACTTGGGAGGCTGAGGCAGAAGGATTGCTTGAGCCCAGGAGTTTGAGGTTGCTGTGAGCTAGGCTGACGCCATGGCACTCACTCTAGCCTGGGCAACAGAGTGAGACTCTGTCTCAAAAAAAAAAAAAAAAAAATCAAATAGAGAAATAATATAAAAAAGGGAAAGTGAATTTTAAATTCTGGTCAGTAGGGTGATTTGGGCCAGGGCGCTCTTAGAAATACTCCTTCATTATAAAAAATTAAGCTGAGTGTTGCTTTGTAGGAACACAGAGTTTTGGCTCATTAATTTTCATTCCCCTTGAGAACCAGCTTTTAACTAATTTATGAACTTCAGAACTTTGTGAGTATGAAGTTCCTTTCTCTTCACTTTCACTTCGCTACTGTTTTATTCAAGTTCATCTTAAACCAAAGATTATTGTTTGACATCTTGTCTAGATGTGTCTAGCCCTTGAAGATGCTTATCAGGAAAGAGCAAATTTGAGAGTTTAAGAAGCTTAAAATTTTTTACTCAGAATTTTCATAGAAAAAGTTATCCATCGCCACAGATCCTATTCATTTGGCTACCATACATGATAGATTTGTCAGTTCCAAATTCAAGGCTAAAACTTCCTTCTTTCATTTGTCCCTTCCTTTTTTATTGATATGCTGTTAATGCATAACAGTTTCAGTGGTTAATCTTGATAATGTTTTCTTCTTATGAAAAAATTTTTGTTAGACTCTGCAACATAGTAAATTTTCAGTAAATGTTCATTCAAATACCAGAGCATTCCAGTTGACACGTTTAAAGGTGATTGAAAATAAGATTGGTCACAATTGAAGAATTCACCTTTTTTGATTTTCTAAAGCTTAGATTTACAAATCTGCCATTCTCTATGAGGAAAAAATTAGGAAATCTAATATTATAGACTTTATAAAAAGGAAGTAAATAAACAACCTGTCATAATATTTAAAGCTGAAAAAGACTTTAATTCAAGCTAATCATTTGAATTTGTTTTCTCATTTATAAATGAGAAAACAATAAGTGACATAAAAATGAAAATGATTGAAGTAATCACATCTTGGGATAAGTAGTACTCTGTCCTTTGAAGTTTATTTTAATAATCAAAATAGAGTGCATAGTTTAAAAATATAACTTCAAATGTGCTTAAAGCAAATATAGAATAAAATGCAAACATAATATTAAGTAGCTTATTCATTATTTGTGGAAACAACATCAGAAAAAATATACAAAAAATTGGATATGGTTTCCACTAGAGTACATGAATTTGGGTGGCTTTCATTACTATAACTGAGAAAGAATATTTTAAAGTACCTATTAAGTGCTTAAACTAGTAAGAATTATAAGTATAAAATATGAACTATTCCCATTCTACTTAGAATCTCATTGAATAAGAGGAGGGGCCCACATGACAGCACTGAGTCAAAACCTATTTCTAGCATATCTGCCTGTGTAGGGTTAATAGTAATATTTTAGTATTGACTCTCAATTCTCTCTTATTTATCACTTTTCAACACCTTTCTATAGCACGTCCTTCTCATTACTTTATCTGTATGCCTCACATAATTTCTCCTTGCTGCTCCCAGGAATACAGCGTCTTTAACCTGAAATTCCTTTGATCGGGTAGTTCTTGTCTTATAACATTCTTATTTCAAACTGCATATTGCTTTTCTTTCAAAGCAGTGCCTCCCTCCCACCCTGCCTCCCTTCCTTCCCTTTTTCTTTGCTTCCTCTTTTCCTTCTCTCCCTCCTTTCATCCCTCCCTCCCTCCATCCATATATTATAAGCACTTTACATGTATTGGCTCTTTTAATCTTGAAAATAACCCCTAAAGTAGGCATTAGGATTTTTTACATCTTACAGATGAGAAAAACTGGGTCACTTTGCTGTTCGGACTCCAGTCCTGGTTAGTTTTGTGGTGAGTGATGTCATCAAGGACCACCACGTTCTCTCTGTCTCTAGGCTCTGCTATCTTTAAGGTATCCTTATTTCTCTTGGTGAAGCCTATTTAATATTCAGTCTTTTAACTCTACTTCAGATTCTCTGAATCTGATCATCTTCCTTTTACCTAAATTAAACACATAAAAGAAAGACCCTATTTTCAAAAGTTTATGGTACATTTTGTAACAAAATATTTAAATGGAAATGTAACAATGTGATGCAGGCCAGTTACTTAAAGGTTAAAACGAATAAGTCAAGCAAAAACAAGCATTCCCTGTGACTTTAGCTGAAGCCATCTGTATGCTAATAAATGAAGAAAAGATAAGCCAGATCAGTGTTTATTAAGGCATATATGTGTGAGTTGTTGAGCTTTCTGCTTCCATCCTAGAGAAAAATTTCAATAAACGGTCAGTTAAGCCAGGATCTTGTCTAAGTACAGCCGTCTGTCACACCTGGCCGCATCTGTGTGTGTGCGTGTGTGCTGATATACCCCTTGCTCTGTCCCATGCATTCCCTGCAGTCACAGTGGCTGTCACTGATGCCTCAGAAGACCGTCCTCATATTTCTGCTGCAGATGTAGTGGCAGGTGGTTGAAACATGCCTCTGCTTAGTCCTGAAGTCTAATATCCTTGGGGCTCCAGGTCTCTCATTTGATCTATAAGTGGATGGCCCTTGCTAATTTAAAGAGAAGTTAGGTTCACTCCGTCCATGAATGATAGAAAGATTTACTCTGAAGGGGCCTTTTGCCCTGGCCAGAAAAAGGGCAAGTTGTGCCTACTTCTTACTAATGTCACTGTCCTTGGCTGAGCTAGTCCACTGCTCTTTGTGTTGACGGAGGTGATGGTATTTCAAATTAATCTCCTGGTGTTTTGGAAAATAGAGCTTCTAAGTAGAGCTCTTCACAGAGTTACTTCTTGGCATAGCTAGGAGAATTTGAACTCAATAGAAAAGGCAGGCATTTATGGAAAATTATGGGAAAATGATTCAGCTGTACTATTGAAGGTTTTAAGTAAGTATTCAGTATTTTCAACCTCTAAGTCTGTATCGGTTCTTTGCCTGTGCGTATCATCTTCCTTAAAGCTAGCCCATTTTGAGAAAATCATTTCTTATAACTATGTCTTGTTGCATTCAGTACAGCTTGTTAATAGAGTCTGTACTTCATTTCTATACTCCATCTCCCCTTCTACTTCTGTGTTCCTAGATGAAACTCAAAGAATCTGATGTTGGCTTCAATATTTTACTGGAAATTGGCTCTTCCTCTCATGTTTCCTGTTTTTTCCATCATTTCACAAAAATTTCAGTCATATTTGCAAATTCATTCTTACATAAAATGCATTAAATTTCTATTTAGAAAATTTTCTAAACATCGTTCAGTTCTTTCTTTGCTGAAATGATTGACCTAAAAATTTCCTAAAAATTACTTCTCCTTTAGCTCAAACCATATTAATCACCCTTTCTAGTTTTGCTATTACTTCTGTAATCAGTACTTCATGGCCTTTTCTTTAGTTCACTAACTCTTTAAATACTTCTACTAACAAGGTGTTCAACCTTAGCTTTCTTTCTCCCTATTTTTACATTTTCCTGTCTTCATTCACTCATGTGAATGTCTGTTCAACTCTTTTTAAAGAAAAATTCTATTCTAGGTACTTGGAATCCATCCATGAACAGGGAAAAGTTCCCTGCCCTCCCAGAGGTTTAGGTCTAAGTGGAAGGAGAAGGAAAATAAATATTATAATTTGGTAAATGATATGATTTGCTAAAAGGTATTATGAAAAAAAAGTAGTTGAAAAAAATAAGAGGGATGAGGAATGTTAGGAAGGTGCAGTGGGTTTGCATGTTTTGTTTTGTTTTGTTTTGTTTTTGAGACAAGGTATTGCTCTGTTGCTGGGACTGGAGTGCAGTGGCATCATCATAGCTTACTGCAACCTCAGACTCTTGGCCTCAAGCAATCCTCCCACCTCTACCTCTCAAAGTGTTAGGGTTGCAGGTGTGAGCCACTGTGCATCACCATGGGTTTGCAATTTTTAAAAGGGCTCTCAAGGTCGACTTCAAAGAGAAGTTATTAGAGCAAATGTTGAAGAAGGCGAGAGAGTTAGCCATGTGCCTATCTAGGATACAGCTTTCCAGGTAGATGAAAGAAACAATGCAAAGTCTCTAGGGTAGGGACTCCCTGGCATGTTTGATGCGGCCATCTAGGCCGTCTTGCTGGTCCTTGAAGTAAGTAAAGGAGAAACTTTGGATAGAAAATCATTTAATGAAATTATCTTTTAAACCATAAAGAAAAGTCTCAAGGAAATAAGATTAGGAGATAGATAATAAGAGAGAAGAATTGCAGGCTGCAAGACAAGCTGAGGAATCACTAATATACAGGTTGAGTAGTTCTTATCCAAAATGCATAGGATCAGCCAGAAGCCTTTTGAATTTTGAATTTAGTTTTAGATTTAGGAATATTTTCATATATTATAGATAATGAGATATCTTGGGGATGGGCCCAATGCGTAAACATGAAATTCATTTATGTTTCATATACACCTTCTATACATGGCATGAAAGTAATTTTATGCAACATTTTAAATAATTTTGCTGATGAAACTAAGTTTGTGCATATTGAACCACTGGAAAGCAAAACTGTCACTACCTCAGCCAGCTATGTGGGCAATCAGTGGTGGTTTGGCATCACCATCATTCGTGACTCTGAATTCATATGTCACTGATGAGCCATTATTTTTTTTACGCTTATTCACACATAAATATGTAACAGTAAACAACATAACATACCATTAATATCGTGAAAAAATAATGCATTCAGGGCAAGAAAGCAACACAGTTGCGTCACCAGAATACCTGTCTCAGTTGTTCAGCAGCAGCAGCAACAAACAACAGCAGGCTTTTGGTTTCCACCAACAATGCTGTTTTCATAAAAGGTTAATATACACTGTATTTAATTTTTTTTTTTTTTGATGAGAAGAAACATTATAAACAGTTGAGGAACCATGAAATGGATCTTCTAGGGATAAGGAGACATTCCACTGAATGGCTTTTTAAAACGTTTTCTCCAGAGTCATCTGCCTTGTTAACAATGTTTTTTGTCTTAGACATCTGCCTTTGATTTTATAAACTGACATGATTTCTTGTTCTATTATAAATGCATGCTGCTCTAGGCCTTCAATAAACCCATCACACATTTTCACCATGTTGTCTGCAGGCACTTTTTCTGCAATGTTAGCAATGTCATCTTCATCATCACTATTACCACGATTACCTGAATCAAAACAGTTTTGGCTATTTTACCATTGTCTGATAAATGACCAACTGAAGCCTCATTATTGATGTTAAAAAGTTCTTTAATATCCAATTCTTCCAGCTTGCTGACAAGGCATAATTTTTGTATATGTAAGGTCAGATGTCATTTTTCTCATAGATATATGGAATCCTTCAAAACCACCACCTTATTCATCATCATCACTGAAAATAGTCATAGGCCAGAGGCTGTCCAGACTTGCACAACCGTGTCTTTAGTCACCGTGTTCCATCTGTTGGCAACAGTGTATATGGCTCCATTTATGCTACACTTTTTTTTTATAAAAACCTTCCACACTCACACCTTGTTTCTGTCCACTGCTGATAGCCTGCTGTTCAAGAAAGTATTTTTATGTTTATTCTTCATTGATCTGAAGATACCCTGGTCACATGGCTGAATTAATGAAGTCAAATTTGAGGAAGAGTTCATTGTATAAACATTATTTTTGATGAGAGTTTCATCTGGAGGATGAAAAGAACAATTGTCAAGGAATAACAAAATCTTGCTGTTGTCATCCAGTCCAGCTTCCCTGCAGTGAGAACCAGTGACTGGTACAAAATGTTTGTGAAACCAGCTAGAAAAGCTGTCTGGTGATCCATGCCTTTTGATTGCCGTGATAATGAACTGATAAGAAATTTGCGCGTTGAAAACAGCAAGGACACAAGCTTTTACTGATGACAGCAGGTTTACCCTTATGTGTGCCCGCTGCATCAGCACATCCCAGCACAATTTTTCTGCCCATAGCATCCTAAATTCCTCCAGGGGCTGTCTTATCAGCTGTAGTCAGTATCTTTCTGGGGCAAAAATGCCAAAACAGTGATGTTTTGTCGCCATTATAGACTCATTTCTGGTGTCATATTTTCATCAGTGATGACCTTGGCAAACTCTTCTTTGAATTTCTTGGCTGCTTCATGATCAGCAGATGCTTCATCACCACAAATCTTTAAAATTTTAATTACGTGTCTTTTCTTAAAATAATGCAACCAGCCTATTGTATATTCACCATTCCTTTCAATTTTCAGTTCGTTCTGATAGATCTTTGATTGTTTCATGATCAGCATACAATTAAGGGGCACGTGTTTACTACAGTGCTGATGGCTTCTCTTTCAATACAGGATTGAAATCTTCATTTTTAACTTTATGCAGTGTTTTTCTATTTTTCTTCTACTTATGTCCATCACTTTCTGCACAGAACTTTGTTTATCCTTGTGTTTCTTCAGGTCATATAGGGTGGTCATTTCAATACCGTCTCTTCTGTAAGACATGTCACACTTACACCACTTGTCACTATTACCTAAAGGGTATCTGCAGGCCTTTTTGACAATTTCAACAATATGTTTACACCACACCACAGAACAGAGAATAAACAAAAAGCAAACAAACAAACACCCATGAGTAATGCATACAGGTCTTGGTCCCATTTGAGGCAGTGTGGGGAACCTGCCACTAGCATGTCCAGCCTGCATATGTGCCATTTCATTACCCTTTGTGGACATGCTTGCATGAGGGATCTGGGTATGCACAGAAAAGATATCACAGCTGATGGGGGCTGGGAAGGTCTTTTTTCCCTTAGGCATGCTGAATAAATTGTATGTTGTGTGCTTGCATTTTGCCTGCAGCATGTTACATGAGGTCAGGTGTGGAATTTTCCACCGTGGCATTATGTCAGTGGTCCAAAATTTTTGGATTTTGGAGCACTTTGGATTTTGAATTTTTAGATTAGGGATGCTCAGCGTGTACTTATCTCCATGCATACTCACAACTACCAAATTTATATGTATATCTCAAATTTGTATGTATATCCCCAGATTTCTGTACCTGATTTTTAAGTAGGCTTCTCAAAAAGCCCACCAAACTAAAACAAATCACTCATATCCTTGTCCATGTCCTTGTGTATTTTATTCAACAATATTTATGAATTTGTAGAAACCAGTTTGCTTCCTGTACTCCTCCATTATAAATCCAAAAAGTCACAGCTATTTGTGTCAGGCTTTGTGTACCTGATCTTTACTCAAAATCTTACAAATTTAGTTTAATTTTGAAGTGAAAGTGCAAAGTGACTGAGGTTTTGAATTTCTGTTTTGGGGAGAATGACATAATGATAAAAACATAAAGAGAGTAAAAAGTCAAATTTTGTGTCAATGAACTCTTCAGTTTTAGACAAGTTGAGTTTTAGGTGAAAGTAAGAAAGTAGAAAAGGTAGAGATGTGATATGATGTCTTAGAGAGGAAGATTAGAGGAAAGTCAGAGGTGAAAATGTATAGATTTTCCTTCTAATATTGATAGTAAGTAGCTATATAGCTAATAGATAAAAATAATATCCAGAACATAATTTTCAACATTGTATAAATCATCTCATGTAAACAAAATCACAAAAAGAATTACTCTAAAGCTTTCTTCCTAAATGAAAGAACTCAGCAAAAATCTAAATAGTACATATCATTTTAAATGAAATCTTCAGAATATTATGAAAATTATATAAAATATGAATGTGTGGCTTTAAATGGAGCCATTTTAAAATCTCAATATTGCAAATAAAACACGTTTAAATTGAGGAGTTAAATTTATTGCAGATAAAATTTTAGTGTGTGTTTTTTTTCCTCAGGTGGAATTGTGACCAAATTTATTGTTATATTTTTACTTTTTAATTATATTCAGTGATGATTTGAATTTAACAGTGAAATTTTGTACGTTTTAAAATATTAGAAATCAAGTCATTATACTTTCATTTGTAGCTGAGCCCCATACAGAAACTCATTGAATTGTTCACTGTATGATTTGCTGAAATTTTCCACTTGGCTCTATATTTATGGGGCCTCCAGGTGTCTCTTGGCAGCGAAAACACTGTTAGTAATTGTAAACTGTGATCATTAATTTCATTAACCCAGGACAAAATTCAACTATTCTATAATATCATAGACCAAAGCTCTTTTTTTTTTAAGTGGCAGAATTAGATTATGCTAGGAATCCCGTGTTATATACAAATGTAGCTCTGCAGGTGCTTACTCACTGAGTACATTGTAAAATGAATGCAGTATATCCATTTAATTTTCATGTAATACTGAATACATACAAAGAATATATATCATATATCTCAAAGTCTTGAAGCATAATATTATATTGTCCATTAACCCATCATTTAACATAAGAATTAGAACATTACTGCAGCCACTAAAACAAATTGTCTTCCTACCCAGCTCCACCCACTACTTTGCCTGAATATTTTTGGGATGTTCAAATTTCCTTTATATTTAAAATAATAAAAATAGGGATTTGTTTTTATTTGCTTCACTTATTAAAAATAAATGGAATATCAAAAACAGATTTGAATCAATTGCTGTCTCTCCATGCTAGGGAAGCAAGGATATCCAAGTCCCTATCACCGTTTAACTTCTTCTGGGATCTAAGCTCTGATAATCTTTTGAGTGTAATCTTATTGAATTGTAGTAATAGCTATCTATAGTGATAAATACTATATAACATTCTTTAAATCAATTATCTAATTTTACGTTAATATTTATCATTAATCATATGATGAGATAATTGATTTTATTTTCATTTCATAGTTAGGCTATAGATGCTTAGGAAATTTAAGTAACTTGCCCGAGCTTCTACAGTTGATAAATAGTAGATCTGGGATTTGAACTCAATACTCATTTAGTCCAAACCTTATGCTTTTTCTGCTCTCATGCACACAGCTTTAGTCTATATGTGATGGGCTAATATTAATAGTTAACTGAATATGAAGATGTGATTATAAATTCATTATTTATGACCCTTTTTAAAGGGATTACATTTAATATCAACAACCTCAGCTTAGATAATGATTTTTTTTATACTAACACTTAAATTCATGGCATAGAGTTTGATGAGTATCAGTAAATTTCTGAAGAAATGGATGAAATGGTTATTTCATGCTTGGCACAATATCTTCCCATTAGCCTTTTGCAATATTGAGTGTAACACTGCAAATGTAAAACAATTAGCATTACCAGTGATATCAAATAATCCTTTTAGAATAAAGGTATGACTTTGTATCTATTATGTTCAAATATTCCATTTATACAAAAAATTTCATTAAATCAAAGAAAATTATTCCATGTGATTTAAGAAAAGATATAACATTAAGCTCAAGGCCTAGATGTGCTTATTGATAACATCGAATGGCTGAAAATGGTAGATAAACTATTAAGTCTTCATTCATACATGATTTATGCATTTACTTTGTATTTTTAAAAATAATAACAATTACAATTTTTGGGTGCCTATATGTATTGGACAGTGTTTTGTGGAACTTACCCTTGATTTTATTTAATTTCATTTTATCCTTTTAAGATTCCCATTAGCAGGTATTATTATGCACATGTAATGATGAGAAAATTAACTTCAACAAAATCTTGCAGCTTGGGGTGTAACTAGAATCCAATCCTAGCTCTCTGTGACTGGGAAAGCCACATTTATTTACAGAAGAAAATTCTTGAAATATCCGGAAACCTGGATAGCGCATCAGGAGCTGGGTTTCAGGCTTTGATGCTGCACTATGCATGTGACATCAGGCACACCAACTCTACTTGAAAGATTGGAGAGATTATGTCTAAGATCTGATCTCATTCAAAAATAACTTCTTTTACAATTACCCTTTCCCCACAAATTGGTGATTTGACAGTTGCATTCTCATCAACCATATTTTTGTTGTGTTTACCTTTTTAAAAAAATTTAAAATATTAAAATATGTTTATTATAGTAAATTTATGTAATAAAAACATACTCAATGAAGAAAATAAACATGTCCCTTAATATTATTGACCAGAAATAATGACTACTGATTGTTCATGACTTAATGGAAAGTAATATATAGAAAGTATGTAATGGCTGGTACTTTCTTTAGATGATTGATATTATACTAAATGTTCTGTTTTGTATATTTGTTATAACATAATCCAAAAGTCAATATTTACTTATATTATTAAATAATTCTTCAAAATTTATTTTTAGTAACTTCAAAATATTTACACTGGGCAACAGAGACCTTCTTGAAGCAGATGGGGAACACATGGAATATATATAGGGAGCTTTGAACATAGGGTCTAAGTATTAAGCTTGCTGCTAAGTGGGCAGAAACCTTTCATGTTCTTCATGCTAGTTATGGCAATTGCTATGCAATTATAGGTTAACAACATATTTTGAAAAAGACTCATTTCACCAATGAAAACTTATTTCTAATATACCTTATACTTATTAATTGAACCTCTTGGTGAAAATTTCAGTAGAGGTATCTGATAATGTTTACCAGCTGTGTCTGAAACATATACTCCTGACCAGTGTAATTTTAATATTAACTAACCACCCTTAAAAGATTAAAGGACAGGCACATATATCACATATTTGTATGGAAACTTTAAAAGGTTAATCACTACTGTTTGGTATTTACCCAAAGTAGTTGAAAACTTATGTCCATACAAAAACCTGCACACGTGTGTTTATTGCAGCTTTATTCATAATTTTCAAAATTGGGAAGGAACAGAGATGTTCTTCAGTACATGAATGGATTAACTGTGGTGCATCCATACGTTGGCATATCATTCAGTGCTAAAAGGTAATAAGCCATCAAGCCATGAAAAATACATGGAGAAAATTAAAATGCACATTTAATTTAAAGACATGAAAAAAGCCAATCTGAAAAGGCTATATACTACAATGATTTCAACTTTATGATATTCTGGAAACGGCAAACCATGGAGATAGTAAAAAGATCAATGGCTGCCAAGGTTAGGGGAGAGGAAGGGATAAGTGGCAGAGCACAGAGGAGTTTTAGGGCAGTGAAACTACTCTGTATGACACTAAAATGGTGAATACATGTAATTACACATTTGTCCAAATCCATAGAATATACAACACCAAAGTGAACTCTGAGATAAACTGTGAACTTTGGGTGATAATGATGTGTCAATGTAGGTTCATCAATTATAACAAATGTAGCACTCTTATGGCGGATGTTGATAATGAGCGAGGCTGGGCAAGTGTGGGGAAAATAGGTACATGAGAAATCTCTGTACTTTCTGCTCCATCTTGTAAATTTAAAAATAATCGAAAAAATATATACTATTTTTTGCAAAAAGTTAATTACTACTTAGATAATACAGCAAATGGTGTTGCTATGTATCATAAAGTTATCACAAATTATCCCCTTATTTCTCATCTATGAACATTTTTACAACAGAATAATGATGAAATGTTATGTCGCTAATAAACACTGGGCTTCACAACAGTCCTTTGTAACTCCTTTGAACCACATTCCATCCTAAACCTCCTAACGAAGGCATTCCTGAGCCATGAGAGGGGTTGGGTTAATATGTGTCAAATATCCTGCTCATGAATGCATATTTTATGACATCTTGTATTTATTTAGTTTTTCATTAGGCTGACATGAAAAGCTTATTCAAAGCCTGGTAAGCATCCTCTCCCTCCTTTATTTTTCTCTTTCTCTTACACTCCTTTCTCTTTTCTTCACAGCCATGATGTTCAGGCACTCTCATCTTGTTGGCTGAAGGTTAGCAAGATGCCAATTGGTGGATTTGGTAGGAGAAAGGGGTGTTTTGGGGCCTGTGGAGTAGGCCATGTACTACAGGTCAGTTTTTTGGAGGTACTTCACTGGGGTGGGGATGGGGAGGGCACAGACACAAAATGGTATCTTGCTTCCCACTTACTATAGCACATATGTGTTTATTCCTAATCGACACTTCATGTGGAAGAGTAGTTCTTGTTTGTGGTAAGCTTTAGAATTGGAACTGTCCTTAGCCATGCACAGCTCTGATGCCTAACACTATAATTGCAATGATCAATGCTTGATATGGTGAAAACAATGACTGATTATTCTGTGGTCCACAGTAAAACCAAGATCATCCAATAGGATGTTACTTCATTAATATCATGATCATTACATTTACTGATCATGGATTTTCAGAAGGGTGGCTAGAGGTTGCCTTCATTCTTGCTTATAATGTAGGAGTATCACATTCCTATGTGTAACAAATTTAAGCCCGACCCTGTTGCTTCCCCAACTGTGGATCCTATTTTCCCACCCTAAAGGCAGTTAGGTAGGGCCAGGGATGATGGCTGAGCAGCTGCTGTAGAAGAAAACTCAGCCCCAACCTCTCGTCATTGCCCACTGAATTAGATGCAGCATCAAGGATGCCCAAGCTGAGACTATCTGGAAAACCCCTATCAAAAATCAAGAGTATTTTATTTATATTTTTATCGGATATATTTTAGTCTTCTCTCTGTGTCTCACTATGGCTAGGCACTGTAGGAATAAAAACCGTGAGCATAAGACTCCCTATTCTCAAAGGGGCTTACATGCAAACAGGGGATGCAGACAAACAACACAGCAGGGGAAGTGAGACTGCAACATGGAGCAGAACGGGAATCTGAATACTGTGGTTGGATAACTTTTAATGCTGCTGTTAGATGTAGGATGAAGGGAGCAGAAATATAAACCCTTTTTCCCATGGTGAAAGTTCTCATACAGTTCTGTGAGCATTTTTGTCTTAATATATTTAAAGTTGCCTAATTAGAGTAACTACCTCATCTGTTGCTGCTCTAGCAGTCATGGTCATTACGGGTCTTCCTTTTGTACACTTCAGGCTTCTTTCCCCCAAACCTCTAGCCCCACTTTCACTCCCCATTTCCCACTGTTTTGATACTAAATATACTTGCTTTAGTCTACAGTTTTCAACCATAGCAACTCTCCAATTTAGTCCAATAACAAGTCAAATTAGAGCTGGTGGGGCTCCAAATTCCACTGGATATGAAATGCAGTTTAGAGGTGGCTTGGATAAGGCCTGTTCCTCTGGAGGAATCTTGATTTTATTGGAGTAAGAGGAAGTACCTGGAATAGAGGAAGGTTTTAAGAATAGGAAAAATGAGTAAGAGACAATCTCGGCAATTAAAGGAACTAAAGCCCAACACTATGCCATGGGCATATAGCCTGGTGTTACATGGCTGGTTCATGACTGGTGCACAACTTAGCACTGTAAGTCGCTCCAGAAGAAGGCGTGAACCTGAAGAAGAAGGAGCCAGGATTTCCTTCTGAGCACCTGAGATGTCATTTGGAGGAGAAATAGAATAGACTGCAAGGACAGCCACCACAGAAGATGTGGCATGGTTGTAACTCTATTTTTCATGTCTGTAGTCCTTGGGACTTCTCAGAATCATCATGTGAAAGAATACGTAGAAATAGCAGCAGTGACAAAAACACCATCTGTGTCTCTCTACTGCTTTGGGCTGTGACTGTTATATTAGTCTATATTTAAATCCTCACACTAATTTTTGCTTAAAATAGAGGAACTGCTGTGGAATTAAAATTAAACTTTGGCACCACTTTTCATTTGTAAACTTTAACTCCATCATTATATTTTAAGGTAATGCTGCCACAGGAATATTGAAAGTGTTTCTCAGGGCTTATAATCAATGTATAAAATATTTAGATTTGAATTAAGAAGTACCTTTGCAAATGATCTCTGCCTACAAGCATTTAAAGATACCATAAATTAAATCACAAGTTAGTTTACTGCTAATCCTCAGCCTAATAGATACTTTCTGTCTTTATTTTGTAGTACGTAGAAATTGGAGATACAGTACAGATTTTGTTGCTCAGTGGCAAAATCTTTGGGATTATTTTGGGGCAAAACATGTATTTACTCTCCAAGATGTGGCTGTGGATGACTAGTTTATTTCACGATGTCCTCCGGGATTCAGTAGGTGCCTTCCTTCCTACCTATAATGTACTGGTAGCACAGGTGCCCTTATTTTAGATATTTACAAATATTGCCTGAAAACCCTTGTGCTGTGGATTTGGTTTTTAAAGTTGAAATTCTTGATAATCAGCACTTGTACTCCAGTCAAAAAAATAAGCAACAAATAAACAGCAAGTCACTTTCATGTGAAATGTGGAAGAATTCAATATCACTCATATAATTCTTTAGAGACAGGAAGCCAAATCACTCAATGTAATACCACCTCTTCTGGACATTTCAGCAGACACTGGGTACCTGGTTACAAGGGCATAAATACCTCATTCTCTGTTTTATTAATGGTGTTTGGGGATAGTTTGGTAACAGGGAATTGAGCATGATATGGCAACTTAGGTTTTCCAGAACACTTTAATCTTCATAGCTCTATTTTTCCCCCCAAAACTGAAATGCCTGTGTGAAATACCAAACTATTTTCTTGGGAAGATGAATCTTCCGGTTTTTGAGAAACACACATAGTTTTCTGACTCAGAATTTTGCTTCTTTTTCAGTAGCTGTTTTTCTCCAAAGAGGTGCTTCATTTCTCTATTTCTATAGGAAGGATGAACACACCTTTATTAAATTACGTGAAATTTTAGTGATGATGTTAATTTTTAAGTGGTTACACATTTATTCTATAAATATGTTCCCTTCAAATGCTAGAGTCAAATCTCTATGTTTCAGTGTTGTAGTGTAATATAAGGAAGCATTTATTTTAATATATTTAATGAGGATCTGATTTTTATGTTACTAAAATAAGCAAAGTGTTAAACTCTAATGAATAACAAGAAAGAGACATTGTCAAGCTTTTAATAAGGACTTTTTTTTCCTTTTTTGCAAATTCATAGTGCCTATAATATATAATATGGATTACAATTTTACAGCCAAAAGGTAGCATCACATTAAAAATAATACAGAGTGTGCATTTTACTTTTTAAAAATCATAAACTTAAATTTACACAGTGGATATTCTCAACCCATGCCCTACACAGAAGAGAAAGCTGTTGCTGAAGTATACTGTTCATGTTGGATAAGAATGAAAAAGTCTCATATGCATGTTTTTAGTATCTCCTCTGTCCCCATTTAATATCTGCTAGACAAGTCACAGATGCCTCCTAGGGGATAGCAACAGATGATCTCTTTGAAGGTTTTCCTCAGTTCTTGACTCCGGAGTGCATAGATCAGAGGATCGATGATTGAATTACACATGATCAGTATGAGATACAAGTTAAAGTGAGACATGAAACACACACAGTATGGATTCTGGGGACAAGATATGTAGAATATCAGGTGGAGGAAGAAAGGGGCCCAGCAGACAACAAAGACGCCAATCAGTATGGTCAAGGTAATCGCCCCCTTCATATTGGCACCTTGGCGGATGGTGCCAGTGCCTGGGAGGACAGCAATCCTCTTAATGTGAAGTCTGGCCATCAGGAACATGTGGACATAGAGAGAAGCCATGAGAGCCAGCATGGTGAAGAACATGGTGATGAGGCAGATGATAACAGCACTACTATCTGAGTAAATGATGAACAAAATGCCTGAAACCGTGCAAGCTGCCCAGATACAAGTTATGATGATCCCGACCCGCTTAACTGTCATAATGTTATGGTACTGGAGAGCATAAAAGATAGTAAAATACCTGTCCACTGCAATTGAAAGCAGGCTGCAAATTGATGCAAGCAGGGAGCTACAGATCACTGAGTCAATGACATTATCAATATTCACTGTGAAACTCTGCGCATCTGTATCTGTACTGTTTAATAGGGTGATGACAATGGTTTCTGATCCATTTGAAACGCTCACCAGCATATCAGCCACAGCCAGGCTACAGATGAAAAAGTACATGGGTGAATGCAGATTCTTGTTCTTGGCTATTGCCACAATCACTAGAATATTCTCCAGCAAACTAATGACACCCAGAGTCACAAACACCTCAGGAGAGACAAAAAGTTGCTCGTAGCACCCTCCATCAGAGTAGCCTTTTCCAAGGGACTCACTGGCATTGCTGTGCAGTCCGTAGCTGCTGCGGTTCCAGAAGTGGAGAGAAGTGTGCCTCCCGTGGTGGTGGGTGGAGTTCATCATGCTGGCAAGGGGATTCATGTCCCCCCGAATTGATTTAATCTCCTGGGTCGGGGAGCCTCAGTTATTTTCTCCAAGTCTTTATCTCTCTGAAAGTTCCGAGGCTAAAACTAGCATGCCTGCTGTGAACAACTGTCACAAGCTCCAGAGCGTGCAGTGGAGTAGTTTTTAGTCTCTTTTAGGAACAGTTCTGATCACCATCACCTTAAAATCTTAGGCTTCAGAATGTTCATTCTCAGTTGAAAGATTCTGCTGTTGCTTTTTTGTTCTCACTTCCACTTTAACTTTAGTCTTATGCATCCAAGCAAGTCTTTTCAGAATAATTTTCCTAGTAGCTGCTGTGCCATTGGGAGACGGATCTGTGTGCACATGCTCACACCAGCTGCCTTGCAGAAGCGTCTGTTCCCACCCTAAGCACTGCTTTGAATGTTAGAAGCCGTGGGCTCCGGCAGCTGATTTTTATGGGGTGAAGGAAAAAAAATTTTCGGAGTGGCTCCTCCTCTGCTTCCTTCTGACCAATCCAAGTGCAGTGGGAGTGTGTGAGACACCGATTATGTTTCAGAGATACAAATCACAGGGCAACACTGATTGGGATGCAGAAGCTTGTGTAATCGGGAAGCAAGCAGGATGCAAAAAGACTAAGATTCCCTTTTCAAGTTTTTAAGCACAACAACTTGATCCCTAGAGAACATTCTGTGATGTTGCAACAAGCTATCCTGAGGCAGCAGGTTTATTCCCACTTAAAAAAAGAGACCTGCTGTGTGTGTATGTGTCTGTGTATGTAAAATGAAATGGAAAATACACTGTCCTGTGTTCCTGAAGTAGATACACTGCCTTTTGGCCTGGATACTGAATTTATTTACCCTCTTAATTTTTTTTGAATTAAAAACCTAGGAAGTAATGCTTCAATTTAAAATACCTGAAACACAGGGAAGATATACATGATATTATTATATTAAGTCTAACATCTAGACTTACCCAGGAATAATTTGTATTAACTATCTTTTTCTTCTGTGTAAGGGCCATACTTTGTTATTTATTTGTGTGGTTTTTATTGTTGTTATTGAAAACTGAAAATTTTAAAGGATATAATGCAGCAACTCTGAGAATCAGATTCTCTCTCTTACCCAGGGTTTGTTGTTGCTACTGTTTGTTATTATCAGTTGCTTGCTTAGTAACTTTTCTGAAATAATGCCATAAAGCCTATATTCTTTGTCTTCTGTGACCAGTGAGGTCCCTACTCTGTTAGAAGAGCTGTCAGCTAATAATTAGACAGAGATTTCCTTAGATGCCTAGAATGAACAAGTCTCCTACTCTTTGCTGAGGGGCTCTGTGTGCATGTTGGCACATGCCTTCAATGCTCAGCCAGGCATTTGGCAAATATGCCTTAGCCTTATTATTATTATTTTTTAAAATTTCAGAGTATTACAGGGATACAAAGGTTGTGGTTACATGAATTGCTTTTTTGCAGATTGAGTCAAAGTTATAAATGTGTCCATCACTCAGATAGTGTGCATTGTACTCATTAGGTGTAAATTCACCCATTCTCTCGTCCTCCCTCTCTTCTACTTGATTTCTGTTGAATTTCACTACCATATGTGCACATGAGTGTTTGTCTATTAGTTCCAATTTAGTAGTGAGTTCATGTGTTGTTTTTTTCCCCCCATTGTTATGATACTTCACTCACAAGGATGGCCTCCAGTTCCATCCAGGTTGTTATAAAAGGCATTAGTTCACCATTTTTTTATGGCTGAGTAATACTCCATGGTACATATACCACATTTTATTAATCCACTCATGTATCAGTGGGCACTTGGGTTGTTTTCACATCGTTGCAGTTGTGAATTGTGCTGCTTTAAATATTTGAGTGCAAGTGTCTTTTTGATAAAATATCTTTTTTCCCCTTTGGGTAATACCCCCTTTGGGTAAGTATTACCTTTGGGTAAGTATCTAGTAATGGGATTGCTGGATCAAATGGTAGTTCTACTTTTAGTGCTTATCCTTACTTCCTGCTGAGGTCAGCCAGAAGAGTGAGTTTAGGGTCTTTTTAGGTCTCTCTTGCGCCTGGGCACAATACTATACATATGCATGGCTTTCTTGATTCCCAAGAATGTGTCAGATCTTTTGTAAGTCCCTATGAATGTCTCATTGCCTAATGTTCCTTTTTAAACTTTTGAATAGTCAGTTGTTCTCCCCAGCTTTTTTTGATGGCCTCAGCTAGCCATGATTTTAAACAATTTCCTCTGATTGTTTCCCACAGATGTCCCTGGGGAAAAGGCTTGTCTCAGTGGGTGACTTCTGAGTCAGGTGAAATAAGAACCCCTACAAGTGGAGTTCTTCAGGGAACCAGGATAGGTCAAATAATGACACTCTTCTGGGAATGGGAATGAGGCTAGAAGGAGCTCCAACCCCAGTTTGTCCTCCACATTTCCTGCTAGGCTACTGGTGTGGACATTTTTACTGGATGTTAGTTTTCAAGGTGACTGCAGAGTTGAATAAGTAGGGGATGGGAGTAAGTCCAGTTAAGGTGTTCCCACAAAGTTCACTTTTCTTACTGTAATTCAGCCATTTTAAAAAAAATCCTCCCTGGGTTGCTTGAAGGCTTGGTTAATTTTCAGAGTTCTGAAAATATTAATTCTGCCAAATTTTGAAAGTGTTCTGGTTGCTTTAGTTGATGAGACAATTTTCAATGGTCCTTACTCTACCATTTTCACTAAGGTCAACTTCCATCCATAGCCTTTCATCTGAAAACAAATTTTGAATTATATTAGATTGATCTGTTTTGATATTCTCCCTTAACATGCTATCTGATGAATGACTGAATAACTATTTCATAATTTTTCTAAATTTCATATAAACTTTGCATATGAAACATGAAAGAAGACAAGAATTGGTTAAAAATTTGAATGAAATAAAAATGCTAATTTATAAACAATAATAGGTAAAATTAGTAATTAAGATCAAAGTCAATTACTCTCCTCTTTAAAATCTTTTTGCCAAAAAAGGGTTTTATTTATAAGCACTAGGATTATACAGAAATCCTAAAATATCATATACTCTTAAAATCTCAAGTTTAATTATTGAGTGGAGATTTATAACATCTTGACTGTATGGTTAATCGTTCTGAAAAGATGATCTTTGAGGAGGCATCTTATTTGTCTACCATGGTTTAGTAATCTATGAACCAGAAGAAATACAACCAACAATGTTAGACATATTGATAGTTATTTTTGAAAATTTATTACATACTTCCTTTTTAAATACATACAAGATTGAGTTAGATCATAATTTATTTTTGTTCTAAGCAAAATTCTTATATTTTATAACAATAAATATGAAACACTATAGAGAAATACTTACCAAATTTAGATGTTAATAGTTTTTCCATCACAAAAAATTTAGGGAAAGATTTCAAAGTCAAATAATTTTGGAAGATATGAAGTTTCAGAGTTTACATCAGCATAAAAGGTTTCTGAAATTTCCTATGGAAAAAATTGCTCAATCCACCTGTTTCCTAAACTTAGTGGAACATATGCTCTTCTTTCTTCCACTTTTATTTTTCAAATACCTATTACATTTAACTCTTTTATTATGTTTGTTTTGAAATGTAAATTTGTTCCAAACTTGATTGATATATCAGGGAACATTTTGAACATAAGTTAAATTTCACATTTGTTTTTTGTACAACTTTGTCTAAAAGAAATAATAAGTGAATGTGGAAAACTGTACCCAGCTGAACCAAGACACATGGGAGCACACAAAACACACACACCTTGAACATTTACCAGCTTCTTCAGCTCACTGCATGTGTTATGAGGCACAGTTATCCACATGTCAGACAATTGATAGCTAGAAATGTTTTTTCTACATTTTCTTCTAGAATTCTTAGGGCTTCATGGTTTACATTTAAGTCTTTTATCCATCTTGATTTAATTTTTGTGGATGGGGAAAGATGGGGTTCCTGTATCATTCTGCTGCCTGTGACTATCCAATTGTCCCAGTACCATTTATTGAATAGGGCTTCTTTTCCCTACTGTTCATTGTTGTCTTCTTTGTCAAAGATCAGTTGGCTGTAGGTAGATGGTTTCATATCTGGGTTCTCTATTCTGTACCATTTGTCTGTGTCTGTTTTTGTGCCAATGCAATACTGTTTTGATTATTATAGCCTTGTAGTATAGTTTGAAGTCTGGTTATGATGCTTCCAGCTTTGTTCTTTTTGTTTAGGATTACTTTGGCTATATGGGCTCTGTTTTGGTTCCAAACAAAGCACAGAATTATTGTTTCTAGATCTGTGAAATATGCATTTACATACAGTAAAATTCACTTTGTGTTTGTATAGTTCAAAGATTCTTTCATCAATCTCTCATAGTTTTCAGCATACAGATCCTACCCATATTCTCTGTTACTTACACCTAAATACTCCTTTTTTGATACTATTGCATTTAAAACTGGTACTTGTACCGTAGATTTCATATTATTTCAACTCTACAGGTTGGTATAATTTACCAGTGAAAGCTCTGGGTCTGTAATTTTCTTTGTTGGATAGAAGTTAAATATGAATTGATTGTATTTAATATGTATGCAAAACACTATGCAGTTTATTTTTTTCTTGAGTAAATTTTGATAGTTTCTGTCTTTCAAGGAATTGGTCTATTTCATCTAAGATTTTACTACCATCATTTTTATTCTGTCAAACAGAAACTATGCTCTTGATGTCAACTTATGTGTACCCACAGAATTTTGAATTTAGATAGAAGTTTAAAGATTTTTCTAGTCTAACTCCATTATATTATAAATAAGTTTCCAAAGGTGAAAGAAATTATGTTATTTGTCCCAGTTCACACTCCAAATGAGTATCAGAGCTAGAATTAGAATACAGTTTCTATGATTACAGCTGTATTTCTTTAGTGTAGATGTTTATGTTAGTGTAAATATTTGAACTACTGGTACATGAAATCAATAAGCAACAATAGCCCAATCCTTCAAATTCTCAAGCCACAGTCCAAATATCTCTGCACATCACAAATGAAAACCTCTTAAACTATGGAACAAGCTGGACAAAACTTTGAAGAGAAAAAACTTACAGTCATAAGTGACATTGGAGATACCAGCCTTTCTGCATAAACTCTTAGATTTTTTTTTCCTGTAATCAGTGTGGTCACTGTTTTTTAGGTGTTTGTTTTGTTCACAGTATCTTTACTGATCAAAAATCTGTCATAAAAATATAGGCATATACTTCCCATTAGACTATTATGTTCTCAGTAATACTAATCACAGTTAAAAATAACATATTACTAATGAGATCTGACATAATAGCTTTGTGTGTCTGTGTAGAAATTTTTAAATGTATGCCTCAATTCTCTCTCTCTAGAATTTGGGTCCTCATTACCATAATCCTCATCACTTCACAGGGTTACTTACTGTAAGGATTAAATGAGTTAATACATATGAAACACTTTGACTTTGCCTTATACACAGTAAATGCTATAGAAGCATTAGCCATATTTATTTATATTTTTCTAAAGTAATGTTTTATGGGTCTGTAGTTTGTCTTGAGATTGCACATTCTCTGAAGGATCCAACTTTTTTGGCCCTCCATGATCTTGGGAGCATTTTTTAAAAATACTTTTGGTAATGAAATTAAATTACTTATAAGGTATAGACACTGAAAACAATTCCTTTTTATGTGTGAACATTCTGTGATACTTTATGTATCATTAAACTTCTATTTTCAGCACAGCAATAGCTCAGGGTGGCACTATTTAATCACTTCATGCTCAATAACATGTAGATTACAATTAGCCACGAAGTGGGCTTATTTGCTTATGTATCAATGGAGAGTTGTAGTCAAAAAGTCTGGGGATAAATCCTCCCTTGCAGAAACTTGATGTGGTCTTTGTCTCAATGGATCACTTCTATGGTTTGGATATGATTTGTTTGGCCCCCCACTGAGACTAATGTTGAAATTTGATCCCCAGTGTTGGAGGTGGGGCCTGGTGGGAGGTGTTTGGATGTGGGGGTGGATCCCTCATGAATGGCTTGGTGCCATTCTCGAAGCAGTGAGTGAGTTCTCACTCTTACTTCTTTCTAGAGAGAACTGGTTGTTGAAAAGAGTCTGACACCTCCTCTTCTGTCTCTTTTGCTTCGTCTCTCACCATGTGACTTCTGCACACACTGGCTCCCCTCTGCCAGCTTCTGTAAGTGGAAGTAGCCTGAGTTCCTCACCAAAAGCAGATGCTGGCACCAGCTCTCTATAGCCAAATAAACCTCTTTTCTTTCTAAATTACCCACCCTCAGATATTACTTTACAGCAATATAAATACAGACTAAAGCAATCACTTTGGAAACATCAATTTTTGCTGTTTGATAGATTTTTCCTTAAATTTGGGGTATAGGAGAGAATAGTAGGATATTTAAAATCTTTGCTTGCCTTGGTGGGGAAAGGTAGATTATAGGAGAGTGTCTTGTTTCATTAAGCCTTCACCAATAAATATTCTAAAATCCCAATACACACTTTAAGTCATAGGTTTCTGTGTGCAGCAGATACATTCTTAAATGCTTTCTTATAAATCTAATCTTCAGAATTTTAGTTTGTTTTTAATTGAAAGAGTCTTCTGAAATTTTCTGCTCCAACATTTCTGTTAACCAATAATCTAATATCATAGGTATAAACCTCTACTTAGATAAATCTATAATAAACAAATTTATAGTGAAACTTAGTATTTATCCACTTATGATTTTATAAATTTGGGTTTTTCTTGTATTTGTCTCTGACAGTGTTTGTGGTATTTCACTGCTTCCAATTATATGAGGTAAAATAGAGTTGATACTTTTGCATAATAGTACATGCTAGGCCCTTGGCTTTTCCTATGACTTGCAAAATAAGAGATTGTAAAATAACTTAAGTTTTTAGCACTTTAATTGATCTTACATTGTAGGAAAGAAAATTAGTAATGCTATCTCACATCAATCTTATAAAAAGTATCCATAAATGCCCATTGAATGTTTTGTGAAGTCAAATCCCATAAATGATGACTTTTATCATCTCATGTATGTGAGAAATTTGAGACTCCATAAGAGGTCTTGCAACACCTAACCAACACATCTGGAAATTTCTTTCATGAATTATTTTTATTCAGGTTGCATTTAAAAAAAATTTTTTATTTCAGGAAATTATGGGGGTACAAACATTTTGGTTACATGTTATGACTTTGCCACATCCCAGCCATGATTTGAGACATGCTCTTCCCCCCCTACAACACTCACCGTGTCCATTAGTTGTGAGTTTACCCACCCCCAAACCTCCTACCCCCGAAGAATATTACTACTGTGTGAGCACCTTAGTGTTGATCAGTTAGTGCCAGTTTGATGGTGAGTATATGTGATGCCTATTCTTACATTCTTGTGATACCTCACTTCTGAGGATGGGCTCAAGCTCTATCCAGGAAAATATAAGAGGTGTTAGATTACCATCGTTTTTATAATTGAGTAGTATTCCATTGTATACATATACCATATTTTATTAATCCACTCATGAATTGACAGGCACTTGGGTTGTTTCCACATCCTTGCTATAGTGAATTGTGCTGCCATAAACATTTGAGTGCAGATGTCTTTATTATAGAATGACTTTTGTTCTTTTGGGTAGATGCCTAATAGTGATATTGCTGGATCAAATGGTAGTTCTACTTGTAGCTCTTTGCGGTATCTCCAAATTCTTTTCCATAGAGGTTGCACTAATTTGCAGTCCTACCAGCAGTGTCAGAGTGCTTCTATCTCTCCACATCCTTGCCAGCATTTGTTGCTTTGGGATTTTTTGATAAAGGCCAATCTTTTTTTTTCCTTTATTGAAGTGTAATTTACATATCATGTCTTTACTCCATTTTAAGTGTACAATTAAATAGTGAGTAGTAAATTTACCAAGTGGTACAGCTATTCACATAAATCAGTTTTAGAGGATTTCCTACCCCCTATTGAGACCCCTAGTACCCATCCCCAGATACATTTCAACCATGCCCCTTCCCTTTATAGTGCTCACCACATCTCTTGGATGTGGGTCCACTCCCCACCCTGCAAATCCCTAGTGAACACTACCACCGTTTGAGCGCCATAGTGTTAATCAGTCAATACCAATTTGATGGCGAGTACAAGTGGGGCCCATTCTTCAGGTCTTGTGTCACCTCACTTTGAATAATGGGCCTAAGCTTAATCCAGGATAATATAAGTGGTGCTAGCTCACTGTCGTTTCTTAAAATTGAGTAATATTCCATTGTGAACATATACCAAATTTTAATAATCCACTCATGAATTGACGGGCACTTGGGTTGTTTCCAC
>CAUYRT010098282.1:0-29047 GCA_963574885.1 Lepilemur ruficaudatus
CCCAGCTACTCGGGAGGCTGAGGCAGAAGGATCGCTTGAGCCCAGGAGTTTGAGGTTGCTGTGAGCTAGGCTGATGCCACGGCACTCTACAGCCTGGGCAACAGAGTGAGACTCTGTCTCAAAAAAAAAAAAAAAAAAAAACATTTGCACAAAATGCAAAATAATCTATAGATAAATTATAAGAATCAATAAAGATTGCTAGATATAATATTAGAACCTAAAAAGTAATATCTCCATATACCAAAAAAAGTGAAATAAAGCTAAAAAGTAAAATAAAACACCATGTACAACTGTATAAATTTGCTAAGCACACTGGAGTAAATTTAACAAAAACTATGCAAGACCTTTTAAGGAAAATTATAAAACATTATTGAGACACTTGAAAAGAAGACCTAAACAAAGGAAGATATACATCATGATCATGGATTTGAAGTTCAATAATGTAACAATATTAATTCTCCTCAAAATGATAGATTCAATTTAATTCCAATCAGGCCAATTCTAAAATTAATATGGAAATGTAAAAGGGCCATGAATATACAAGGCATTCTTAGGAAAAAAAAAAAAAAACACAAACAAAAATCCCCCAAAACTCCACCAGGTATCAAGACTTATTTTAAAGCTCCAAAAATCAAGGCAACATGGAACAGATGCCAATGTCCCAAAATAGATGCACATATATGTGGACATTTATGTATAACAAGTGAGCACTGAAGAGTACATGGCAAGAATAGACTTTTCAATATAAGGTCCGGGACACTTTTTATATATCTGTAAGGGAAACAAAACAAAATTAGACACCTATCTTGCAACATAAAAGATTCCAGAATAGATTATAAATCCAAACGCACGCAAAAAGACCAAGTATAAATGTGTATAACGTAACATAGAAAATATCTTGATGAGTCTGTGGCAGGAAGAGTTGCTTAATCAAAACACAAAAAGTACTTTCCATAGTGGAAAAACTGGTAACTTCAGAGACATTAAAATAACTTCTGTTTGTTAAACTATAAAGAATGAAATAATAAGCGATAGTAGAAGACATTACAATACAGATAACTACCAAAGGAATTACACCCAGGATATAATCAACTCCTACAAATCAATAAGAAAAAAAGAGAACCAATAGAAAAATGAACAAAAGACTTGAACAGGTACCTCACACAAGAAAATCTAGTGGCTGATATACACACATGAAAAGGTATGCAAGAACCTCATAAATAACTGGAGGAAATATAAATTAAAGCACAATAAACTACTTCAACATACCCACCAGACCGGCTAAAACTAAAAAGTCTGATGATACCAAACATTGAAGATGATGTGGAGTAACAGGAACTTTAATATACTACTGGCTGGAGTATAATTTATACAGCCATTCTGAAAAACAATTTTGCATCAAAACTAATGAATCATATATTCTATGACCAAGCAATTCCTCTTTTAGGTAAATACACCTTAAAGAAACTCATGCACATGTGCACCACGATACCTACTTATATAGGAATCGTTACAGAATCATTACTTATGAAGTCTATAAACAGTAAAATGAATAAATTACAGTATATTCTCATAACAGAATTCTATATGGCAATGAAAATGAAAGAACTATAGCCCCATGCAATAAATCAGTGAATTTTACAAATTAATCAACATTGAGTTTTAAAAAGATATAAAAGAATATATACAGTATATTTTATTTATGCATAAAGTTCAAAACCACAGAAAGCTGAAGTATAGAGTTTAAGGATAATAAAACTATAATGAAAAGCAAAGAACTTTCTTAACAGTAGGATAGTAGTAGTTTCCTCTAGGGGGTTGTGATCTGGAAAGGATGGAAGAGGTGTCCTGGGGTCCTGAGTGAATGTTATTACATGTGTGTATATTTGATAATTATTCGTTAAACTGTACCATTTATGTTTTAGACACTTTTCTTTATTGTTACTTCACAGTTAAAATACTTTTAAGGATAAATTCTACCTACAACCATGTAAAAAATCAAGCAAACAAAAATCTTGAAATGTATTAATCTGATAACTACAACAAAATATCAAAAACAATGAATCAGAGATCTCTGGGTATGCCAGAACAAGCCTATTTCTCCCTGAAAGAACTTCAATAAACTTAACAACCTTAAGGTCTTTGAGGTTGCTGCAATCCCAAAAAGTCAAAACCAACTAGATGTCAAAAAATAACATGACACTGCTGTTTGAATATTGAGCCTATGTAACTAAATCAAGTAATAACAATTTGTTTTTGAGTAGAACTGAAATTTATTTTATTTGTCCAATTTGGGTTTACTTCAATTTTTCCCACAGAAAGCAAAAGGTAAATATGCTAATGGTTTAAAAAAAATTTTTTTAACTGAAAGACTACAAATTTCTAATCCAATAAAATAAACCTTATATAAAATTTTATATATATTTATATACCATTCCCTTGGTCTACAGTTTCTTATAAGAGACTCAAAAAGGTTTCTGTAACCCAAATAAAACCTTAAGAATCACTAGATGGGTCGGGCATGGTGGCTCACGCCTGTAATCCTAGCACTCTGGGAGCCAAGGTGGGTGGATTGCTCAAGGTCAGGAGTTCGAAACCAGCCTGAGCAAGAGCGAGACTCCACCTCTACTAAAAATACAAAGAAATTAATTGGCCAACTAAAAATATATAGAAAAAATTAGCTGGGCATGGTGGCACATGCTGTAGTCCCAGCTACTCGGGAGGCTGAGGCAGGAGGATCGCTTGAGTTCAGGAATTTGAGGTTGCTGTGAGCTAGGCTGATGCCACGGCACTCTAGCCTGGGCAACAAAGTGTGACTCTGTCTCAAAAAAAAAAAAAAAATCACTGGATGGAAGATTCTCACTTCCCTATTTCAAACTCACTTAACAAAGCTACAGTAATCAAGACAGTGTGGTACTGGCATACGGACAGACACACAGATCAATGGAACAGAATGGAAAGTCCAGAATTAAACCCTTACATTTGTGACCAACTGATTTTTGACAAGAGGGCCAAGATCATTAGCGGGGAAAGAACAGTTTGTTCAACAAATGGTGCTGAGACAACTCACATGCAAAAGAATGTACCTGGACCTCTACCATACACTGTATATGAAAATTAACTCAGATGAATCATAGACCTAAATTTAACAGCTAAAACTATAAAACTCCTGAAACAAAGCATTAAGAGAAAATCTTCAAGGCCTTTAATCAGGATATGATTAAAGTTCTGATACCAAAAACACACAGGACAAAAGAAAACACAGGTAAACTAGACTTCACACTACAGTCTGAAGGCTTTTGTTTCTCAGCTTAGTTTGGTATGAGAAAATTGGCTAAGCAGGGAACGAAGTAGAGAGGTGTGAGGAAGGAAAGTATAAAATGGTTGATCTGGAGAATGAAAGACCAAGAAACAGAGTAACATTGCCAGGTAATGTTGAGAATCCACCTGAGGTTAGTAATAATGAATTCCAAATCTTTCTGCACAGTTACACTTTTTTTTTCAGCATTGTTCAGCCATATGGTACAGGCCCAGGTAGGACATTGGGTCCATCCAGAGTTGGAGTTTTTGTAGGTAAAAACCAGAAAGGGAATCTCAGATATTTACAAGGGAATTAATATAATGATGACCCATGAAATTTAAGCTGGACAAAAGCAGTGTAAAGACAGAAAGTAGTGAGAAAATAGTGAGATGATCTGAGGGGTCTCCATGTCCTCCCAGCATTGATTCCGTGGAAAGCCCTGAGCAGGTGATCTGTTAAGGAGCAGAGATTATGTTCACAGAGTAGAATGTTTAGAATTTGACATTTCTGAGGAAGTATAGTCTATAACAGTGATAAAGTCCAAGTGTGATGACACTGTGTGGCTAAGATGGGGCAAAGAAAAAGATCACTGCAGATAAAAGAGATTTGTAAGAGCTGTCTCTGCATTCAATGAAACAAAGTTCAAAATCAAATTGATTCTGAAAGTGAGGTTCATTAGCTGTTCATTAGAAAGTGAGGTTCATTAGCAAATAAAAGAGATTTGTAAGAGCTGTCTCTGCATTCAATGAAACAAAGTTCAAAATCAAATTGATTCTGAAAGTGAGGTTCATTTAGCTGTTAAATTTAGGGAGGTGTCACACTCCCACCAAAACAGAAACTCAAGGCTACAGATGCCAATTTGGCACTTCTAGAAAAACCATGGTTTGTCTTGTCTTGCCCTACCCTACCTTGATTATGGTCACATTCCTTACTCTTAGGAAATGATGGTGACACCAAAAGAATTGTGAGGGAAAAAAGTTAGATGTGTCCTGAAAAAACTAAACCAGCATATATCATAAACTCATCTATGAACATCTAAGATGCATAAATAAGGTGACTCCCACAAGGCTTAAGGAAGAAAACAGACAGGGACATTCCAATTAGTTAACACTTTGGGCAAAATTTGGCTATTCATCCTCAAAGATCCATGAGTTCCTCGCTTCAGCTTCTACTCTTCACACTCACCCTCGCCCCATATAACCTGTTTTACTAAGATGTCAGTGATGGCCTCGGCTTTTGGCCACTTCTAATCAACTGGTAAAACACTTATAGCTACATTTCTTTTTAACTTTCAACACTTAATAGTAAATTTGGTATATCAGTAAAAACAGTAAATTTGATAAATTAGTAAATTTGAAAAAACAATCCATTTAAATTAATCATACAAAATATAATTTTAAAAAATCAAATTAAACATAAAAAGTTAATGTTCCTAAACAAAGAAACTTATTTCAGATCTTCAGAGAGCACTAAAAGGAACTACTACATATGCTTCAGTTTCTCTTTCAATGGGAGGAATAACTTCTCCCTACTCTTTACCAAACCCACCCATTCTACCCTTCATTCAATCCCATTAAAAAAATCATAGAATTATTATAGCTTTAGCAGGTATGTTAAGAGCAACTGCAGTAGGACACACAAAATACCCAACTCAGAAAGCAAATTTTGTAAAAATCACTTTCAAATCTGGCATATAACCTTCTTTAGTCTCTCCCGTTCCATTTATTTTTCTTATAAAATTTTCCTTCACATACAAATCATCACAATTTTTCCTAACAGCAAAATGTTCAATGTTTATTAACCATTGTGTGTATGTGGGGGGAGGAGGGTTTCCTACAGGGTGACAATCTGACCTTTGCTAAATACCTTCCATCTATAGAAGAATAGCCTCACTGCCATTTGGTGAGTAGGGCAGTGACAACTTTAGCACTTTCTATTGTCTTAATCTTCTGAAATTGTTGCTTAGCTGGCATTTTTTTTGACACTTGATGAGAACTGAATTGAATTAATGACTAACCAGAATTCCCTAGGCTCTGCCAAACATTCTTTTTTTCCTCTCAGATAAATGCTCCCATTTATAGTCTCTGCTCTTGGTGTTAGAAGAGTGGGTGGTTCAAATTCTCTAAGATCTTACAGTCAGTGGACTTCATTAGATATTCCTCTTGCTTCAAATGCGCTCCCCATTCTTCACCAAGCAATTTTACACTACCTAGTCTTCAGAGCCCTACTCAAATTCATCCTCCTTGGTGAAACTTCAATTGATCACACCACAGAAATCCTTCAACATTTTACTGATAATACATTTCCTACCGAAAGAGAAAGGCAGAGGAAAAAACCCATACTTCCACTTATTTATGGCCTAATATGAGCTATTTTATATACCCTATTTCATGAATTGAGCTCCTTAAGACTTCTCTCTCAGTACCAAGTACAAGATCAAAGTAATTTCTGTTCATTACTAACTCTGCTGCAAACTCACTTGAAAACCACTGTTGTAGTAAAGTTTTTTAAAAGTCTGTTTGGCTTGAATTTTTTAAGAATTTGGTACACGAACTAAAGGCAACAGCTGGTAAAAAGGGAAAGATGTTTCAACATATAAATTAGATTTTTTCATCTTTCCTTAGATGGTAGAAGGCTATGGTGATAAAATTTAGACATAGGAAATTCTGCTTCAGTACTAGTTTTCACATGTGTATCAGAAGTTCACTTTCTCATCCAAACCACCTAACTACTCAATTTCTTCTTCACTATGGCACCTGACATAATCAGAGGGCTGAGTCATTGTGTGCCACTGAAGTCCCATACAAATATCAACAACAGGGGATGGGGAATAGCCTTTGAGGTGAATCAACTCCAGGAATATAGAGGATAGTTTGTAACTTGCTCTTCATATTTCCTTTCGTATCTTAACTGTGGGGTCAGTTTAGGTGAGGCAAGGCCTATCCAGTCTAGTTCCATGCCACCAGATAAACAAGTATCAATTAGCTTTAGTGGGAAGCACAGATTGTAGAATTAGAAAGACCTGGTTTGATTTCTAGCTCTACTTGTTCTGACTTTCAGCAAGTTTTATAATCTCCCTAAGCAGAAGTTCCCCTAAGATTAAATAGGACAGTGCATGTAAATATGTAAAGCATAGGGTTAAGTATATAGTAAGCAATGGCATAGTAAATATATTAAGTAATAAGTGGCAGTTATTAATATTATTATTATGGCTCTGTTAGGTACCAATCCACATTGCCCTAGTCAATAGCTTATTAGCTATGAGGCTTGAGCCTAAGTAGGAAACTGGCCTTTTATGATTGGGCTTAGTATTTTTTTCTTTAATGATGTCTCTTCATAGCACATAATAGGCACTCAAATGGCTATGCTACAAGAAAAAAAGAGAGAATTTGTTTTCAATTTTTAATTGAGTTTTGATGGTTGAGTTAGTCTGTCTATGTCAGAATCCTGGCTCACCCATTAGTGGCTGTGTGACTTTGGGTGACTTATTTTACCTATTTTTCAGTCTCCTCATCTGTAAAGATGGAAGATGATAACAGTATCTCTTTCAAAGGATTGTTAAAAAATTAATTAATATACATTAAATGCTTAGAATGAAAACTATAGACCAATGGTTTTGTTGATTCAAAAACCTTATCATGCTAGCCAGTAAGAATAAGACTTATTGACTGACTTAATAAATTGACATTCTTACTAAAAGTACTAGCATGCCAAAGGGCACTTTCACTTATAAATTGTTAAGAGTTTTATACAATGTTTTAATCTTAAGATATATCACTTTATTACCAGATATTGCCTAAGGTAAAAATTTATAATTTGTACATATGAAATATTTTCAGTGAAAAATCAAACTGGTAATTTATGATTAAATTCAGAAAAACCCAATTTCTGTTATTTTCTTGCTGACATATAAAACTATTTTCACAAAATTAAATGCTTTTCTTTATAAATTGAGTACGCCATATTTCGACTTTTGTGAAGATTATATTTTTGACACATTAAAGCTATTTATTGACATACTAGGTTCTTAACTATTATACATTTAACAAGGGGTCTGAATTAAGTGCATAGTCTGAACCAAACTCCTTTGGTTCACAATAATTTCAGAAGATTAGACACTTTGCCTACCTCTGACAGCCAGGCTCATGCTTCCAATTGTCCCAAGGCCCCCCTCACCCCGAGTTATTTCCAACCAGCTGACTAAGAGCATCTATGTTAATAAGTGTGAAGGGAGGAAGAGGACAGAAAAAGGAATTGAACAAAGAACATGAGAGGAAAATAAGGGAGGTTGAAGAACCAAGGGGTAAACTCAGTGGCACAAAATATATCCCTTAAAAAGCTGAAAATCCAGCTGGTCCGAAGGTAGTGAGTTATCTCAATTGATTGTTCAAATCGGTTACAGATTGAACTCCTTGTGCTACTCTTTCCCCTCTTCTCGCTACTGCAACTTGACTAGTCTTAAAAAATAAACAAACATTTTTTTAAAAGTTGAAAATCCAGTTGACAAGTTTCTAGTGAAATTTGTTCCCTGATAAATATGAGAAACATATACATCAAATATGATTTACACATTAATACAGTAAATTATTTGCTTGAGTACAGAAAACATGCTTGTTATTTTGCTTGTCACTGTCTGACATCTAGCACACAAAGTGGGCAATGCAAATAGTAAATGGATCCTTATGAATAAGCACAAATAAACCATTCTCCCATGAAGGTAATGATTTCTATTAGAATATTCTAAAGAAGGAATAGATACTTAACATTTCTGAAATATCCAAAAAGCTAAATATATTTGCTTTTTCCGGTATCCTGTGGTCATTCCACCAGTCATTCACCCATCTACTTTTTGCCAAGCTGCCTATGTATGGAGAATGTCTATAGAGACTAAGGGAAGCTAGAATGCAAACAGCACCCAGTAGATCTACTATTTTGTGAATATAAAGACTATTCTGCCAGGCGTGATGGCATGTGCCTGTAATCGCAGCTACAAGGGAGGCTGAGGTGGGAGGACTGCTTGAGCCCAGGAATTCAAAACTAGCTGTCTCTGAAAGAAAATAATAATAAAATGACCATTCTTTTATTTATAACCAGTAATACAGCAAATAAATGCTATCCCAAATATTATGTGAGAACCTAAGAACTTTTTTAATCATCTTGGGGGAGAAAAAACTTGCCATCATAATAAAGGATAAACAGTATCAATTTTGTAAAGGTTTGCTTGGCAATGTTTTTAAGTTAACAAAGGAAGGAATTAAAAAGCATATTATCAGTAATGCCTACCTGAAGTGTATATATATCAGTATGAGGATCTACAATAAATGTGAATATTTACATGCATCTCTTACACATAGGTGCTGGAGTGAAAGACATGTAGAAGAAAGTGACTCCTTTTGTAGAGCAAGTTTTATGGTGTAATTTACTACCTGCTTTTCTGTCCATTTCCACCACCCTTAACATTAGGGAAAGGTGAAACAGCAGTGAGCACCTATAGCCCAAAGGTGGAAAATGGAAAAACCTTTCCGTTTCTACCTGATTTGACCATCACACAGTCCCCTCAATAAATAAATAAAGACACCCTGTTGCCTTCATGTATTTTTGACTGATGAAATCCACCTAATAACTGTAGCAAGGAAGGAACATTATGTAAAAGTTACTATACAGAAGTACGTGAAATGTTTACTGAGTCCAGCTCCCTGTGAAATGCAGGATTTCAGGAATTAACATTCCAAGAAAACTTTCTAAAACCCCTTTAGCTCTCAGTCTACTTGTAGCTCCCAAACCTAGCTGTGCATTAGAATTCCCTGTAGAGCTTTTACAAGCTGCTACTACACAGCCTCTCAAAAGAATGAAGCAGCTCTGTAAGAAGAAATATGAAAAGATCTCCAAGACACACTGTAAAGCAACAGAAGCCAGGTGCAGAACAGTTTGCATAATATGCCCCTACTCCTTTATAAATGCAAGGTATATGTCTTGAAATTGGCTGCAGTGGTTGCCTCTGAGAAAGAAAACTGAGTGGATGCAGGATGGACGAGAAGGAGAACTGCTTTTCACCATATAACCTTCTAGATACCTTCTGAAATCTGCACTATGCATTGTTTATTTTAAAAAAGAAAAACACATTCTGAGCCCCACCTTCGATCTATTGGGAAAAGTTAATGGGTGTGGCCCAAAAATCTGTGTTCTTAATAAGCTCCCCAGGTGATTCTTTTGCTGCAAGCTCAGCAGAGAAATGGTATTGGGGAACTACTGATCTAAAACCCTGGCATAAATGCTAGCACAATGCTTAACTCACAGTCATTTCCTATGAAAACTTTGTTACTCCAATTAGACTTTAAGCTCCTTAAAGACATGGGTAATATTTAATAATTCAGAATTTCCTATTCCCCACAGATCTACCTAAAGCTGATTAAATAGTAGATCCTCATAAAATATTTACTGATTGACACAAAGCAGGAATACCAAGCGTATCAGGAAGGCATTAGTTTGGGCTACTATCCTGGAGCCTGTTTAAAGATAAATTTTGTTTCCTCTTCTTACCAGGGTCTGAGAAAGAAAAATAGATAAATAATAAGTGCAAATTTTGCAGATATAAAGGGGTAGAAAATGAATGTGAGGGAAAAAAATATAAAACTGACGAAATTTTTTCCCAAGATTTTATTCTGAAATGTCCGTATCTTTTGTCAATGAAAAAGGATGCAGTATTGTTGACAGTTTACGTTCAGTTGTAAGTACAATTCTGTTGTACAAATGTATATATTATGCCCATTTACTTTGTTTTCCTCTCATGTAGCTTCTAAGTGTCCCTATCTCGATTTTCCAAACAGGATATCTAATAAAATGATAGACTATAAATAGAAATAAATAGATTTTCCAAAGATGACCCAATAGCCATCAGAAACTTTACAATCCATTCAAGCCAGCAATGGTATGTTGAAAAAAAAAAAGAAGAAGAAACTCTCCAATCTATTTGACAGTTTTATATACCATTGTGAGTGCAGGAAGAAAGCTGTCTTTTCTAGGGCCTAATGACACCTACAGATGATTTTATACAGGGATAAGAGATAATAGCAATATCAAGGACACTTAGGGATGAGTCAACTAAAGCAGATCAAGCACATCCAGTTTTCCCACTAACTGTTCTCATCTCATAAACAGTCTTCAGAGCTCACATCTAAGCGGAAAGGCCACGTGCCAAGCCAAGCCAAAAGAAAGGATTCATACTAAAGACCTTTCTGTTGGGACAGAGACTAAGGTAGCATTCTAAGGGGGACTTAATATCCTTAGTATGCTTCTTCATTCTTGATGAAGAATGAGCTACTACAGTAGGAGTCTGAACCATAGAAATCTTGACATAACCCATAACAAATGTTCCTACATGGAATTTTATATATGACCCAGAAATCTCAAAGAATTTCAATATAGTTACAAATCAGAAGCATCCATCAAAAGCAAAATAGGTAGTACTGAGTTGTCCAGAAAAGGCCAATGGCAAGCACTGCACTACCTTATTTCAAAACATATAGGTCAGGGCAATATGCAAAGTATAAAATATGTAAGAAGGACTTTTTACCTATTCACATGTTGGATCCTTTCAAAGGATAATTTGTCATTATAGTTTCTTCAAAGTCCATTTTGTAATTCTTAATTTTCACTAGAGGTCAAATGATGGATGACTGGCAAATGTAAGAAAAATACAGGCAGTCCTTGCTTTGCATGATAGTGCAGGACCATAAAAATAACTATGTAAGCTTAAATCATGCAAAGCAATCTGAATAATCAATTGAGGAAATTACAATTGTTCTCTGACCTTTAAAAATGTTTGTCAAAGTATTAAAAACTCTCTTATTGTTAGTTATAATGTATACAGAAATAAAAAATAGTAAAACTAATATTTCTTTAGTACACTGTAATTTAAAACATTATGCCATTTAGTGTGCCTTCACTAAGTGCCTCTGGCTGCATGTCTAGAGTCTCTCAAACAGCGGCAGCGGCAACATTCCCACTGTTGATTACTTATTTTATTACACCATTTATGCTCAATTGGATTTCACTTTCAGAGTTATCACTTTTTGTTTCTTTGCTGCATTTTCATCTTTACTGGCCACTTCCCTCTTTCAATTATCCGTTTTGGTAATAGGTCATGCAGGTTTATTACGGGGGAAGGGGCGGGCAAGAAGGCAGCACAATGACACACTATTTTATCTATGTGTGAACCGAAGAACAGATGCGTGTCTGTTATTTATGCAGTGATTTCTGATCTGTATACTGAAGAGCTGGCAGCAATGTTTGTACTGCATGCACTCATGGTAATATATCATGGTGAATGAATTTGAATCCTGGGGACTAGTGTTATTTAACTAAACCATGGTAACTAAAATCAGTGCACATCAGAACCATGTAAAGCAAGGACAGCCTATATAGCATTCACTAAAAGAGCACTTTTTAAACTGTGCCCACAGAAGTCAAGGTTATTCACAAAAATTCCATAGCTCATAAGGCTGGGAGACACTGGGCTGAGATCAAATCACCTTTATCTACTAGCAGGACTTCTCAGAAAATTCAACAAGTTAATGAGCACTTTGAATTTCCATGATGAGGATATAGCATAAGTGAAAAATACTGCACTAGACCTTAGGCCTTTCTCTTTTTACATGAAACACTTTTCAGGCTATTATTTTCCACCTTGGGAAATTGCTTTAGAAATTAATTTTCAAATTCACCAGCTGTGAAAGGTTCATTATAAATTTAATGTTTTTATAATTATAATTGTTATAATTTTATAATTTAAATTTACAAAATTAAAACATTATTTTAACATTTCAGAATCTTACAATTGGTACAACGTAATAAATCAAATGTATTGTAAAAAACATTTATTGTAAAAAAAAATCAATAAATCAAATGTATGGTAAAACCTGTAAACATAGGAGACCCAAATTAGCAGCAGCATTAGCAAGCATTTACTGAATACCAGCAAAGTACATGTTAATGAATGCATACAAACCAAAGAAGTCAACAACTAATCACATACTAAAACTTTTTAAAACTACCTTTTTAATCTTAAAAGACACTTATTGAAGATCTTTGTTTCCAATTACCCTTACTACAATGTAATTAACAAGAATTTATAGGTCATTTTCTAGCCTGAAGTATAAAGACTGAGTATCCTTACTTGAAGGAGCTGCCAATTTTGTCAAAATACAATACCTACACAAGAAGCAAGATATACCATATTTCTAAGCCAGTCACCTGATTTTTTTCTGGGTAAATTACCTAGGAGCCAGGACTACCCTTAGCCACAAGGCAGAGCTTCTGTCCTAGGGTAAGAATTCAAAGCTACAACCCAGCACCACAAGCACTCTGATTTCAAAAATTCCAACTTTGTCTGATGTATTTCAATGATATCTGCCAAATCCTTTTGGCATAGCTTGACTTCATTCCTGGCTAGGCCCATCCTCTTGTCACCATTGGATCAGAATACAGAGTGGGCAATTTAAGAAGACCTGTTGTCTGATTCCACATAGAAATGTTAAGTTTTGCTCTAGTTAAGAAAACAGAAAATAAGAAGCAGGCAGTGAGGACTAGTCAAAGCAGACTAAGAGGCAGCAGGAAAAAGAAATTTTAAGGGAAGAGATAAAACACTATAAATAAACGCCCACTGGTCTGGGGCAATTTAGTGCACAAACGGCCCAATAGCCCAGAGATACAGAAAATAACTAAGGTCCATGATACTCTGTCATCAAACTTAAATCCTATTCTATTAAGAAGAGCATAACATATCTGTCAAAATCCTCCTAAAAACAGTTGACACATAAAGAAGTTTATCTCCTGAGTAACTTTTCTGAGGACACTCAGGTACAATTACACAAGTAGCATCTTCAGTTAATAAATAGGAAAATGCTATTTAAGTAGACCATATCCTTCCTCAAAGATGGTAAAGTGGTTGCTAGTTTTCTCATATGCTAATTATTTTGTGAAATGTTAACACTTTATTGCAACTGTTCCCATGCTAAATGTTACTTACCATTATGGGATGTTTCTAGAGTTTTGAAAAAGAAGGGATCCCAAAAGAAGGAACAAACAAATTACAATAGCAACAAACAGCTTCAAATTAAAATCATATCCCATGTAAACTTCAAGGCAGGATATCTTTTCAAATATTAGTTTATTGGTTTGGCATGCCATAATATCGTACATGGGTAAAATACACACCTGATACCAACTTCTTTCATTCATTAAGAGATAAGCTTTGTACTGTAAAACAAACCCAAAATGTCGATTGTCTTGGCCATTCATTCATTCAAAGCACTATTAGGACACTGAAAATTCAGCAATACCCAAAAGAACAAAAAGCATTCTATAATAAAGATATCTGTCCCTGAATGTTTATGGCAGCACAATTCACTATTGCAAGGATGTGGAAACAACCCAAGTGCCCATCAATTCATGGGTGGATTAATAAAATTTGGTATATGTATACAATGGAATACTACCCAATTATAAGAAACGATGGTGAACTAGCACCTTATATTTTCCTGGATACAGCTTGAGCCTATCCTCCGATGTGAGGTATCACAAGAATGGACGAATATGCTCCAGATGTACTCGCCATCAAATTGGCACTAACTGATAAACACTATGGTGCTCACATGGTAGTAAAATATTCTTCAGGGATTGGGGGGTTGGGGGTGAGTAAACTCACAACTAATGGATGAGGTGAGCATTGTAGGGGGAAAACGCACACTTCAAATCATGGTTTGGGTGTGGCAAAGTCATAACATGTAATCAAAATGTTTGTACCCCCATAATATCCTGAAATAAATAAATAAAAAGAAAAAGAAAATTCAGCAATAATAAAAATAAACAAATCAAATGTCTATACTCTCGAAGCTTAAAAAACAAACAAGTAGATGTACAGTGTGTCTAACAAGTGCTATGGAGGGAAAGAGTGCCTCCTAAAATAGAGGAATTTCTATTTTATTAATATACTCCAGTAGTTAGGAAAGGCCTCACTGAGAAGATGACAACGAGGAAAAAACTAGCAGAGGTGCAGGAGTAAGCCTTGGAATATCTGAGGGAAGAATGTCCTAAGCACAGGTAAAAGCAAACGCAAGGGCCTGAGGCAAGAGCAAGTCCGATTTGCCTGAGAAACAGCTAGAAGGCTGGCCAGTGCAGCTGGAACAGAGTGAGCAACGGAGCAGTGGCAGGCAATGATGCTGGACAGACAGTGCAGGGACAATCTGTAGGTTCCTACAAGCCACAGTAAGGCTCTGACTCTCAGTGAGACGAAATTCTTTGGAGGGTATCAATCAGGAGAATAAGATGACCCAAGTTACATGTTTAAAAGCACCATTCTGGTGTCTGGAGAGCAGAAGGAGGGGAACCAGTTAGGAGGCTACTGCCATAATCCCATCTTATACAAGGATGGTGATAGTGAAGGTGATGAAAATTGGTGAGATTCTGAAGGTAAGCCAACAGAATTTGGCCAAAGAGTTTAATGCAGATTATAAGAAAAGAATCAAGGATGACTCCAAAGATTCTGGCCTGAACAACTTGAAAGACTGCCATTAAGTGAGATGAAGAAGACTGTAGGAGGAGCAGGTCTGACTGGGAAAGGAGGGAGTTCTGGAGTTTAATTTTGGATACAGTAGAGGTTGGCATGCCTACTACTCATCAAAGTGGAGACATGAAGTTGGCAATTATGTACTCAAGACTAAAGCTCAGAGGAGAGAGCTATGAAAGAGATCAGATGAGTGCTAGAAGAAGAGAACTACTGAGAACTGAACTCTGAGATACTCAGCATTAAAAGATCAGGAAGGTGAGAAGAAACTGCAATAAGGACTGAGAAGGAGGGGATAACAACACAGAAGGAAAACCAGCACAGGGATTTCCTACATGCCAAGTAAGGTGAAGCTCACTGGTGACTTTGATAAGAACTGTTTTAATCAAGTGGTAAAGATGAAAGCCTGACTGGATTGAGTTTAAGAGACAACAGGGGCTGGTGCGGTGGCTCACGCCTGTAATCCTAGCACTCTGGGAGGCCGAGGCAGGTGGATTGTTTGAGCTCAGGAGTTCGAGACCAGCCTGAGCAAGAGCAAGACCCCATCCCTACTAAAAAAAATAGAAAGAAATCAGATGGGCAACTAAAAATATATAGAGAAAAAAATTAGCCGGGCATGGTGGTGCATGCCTGTAGTCCCAGCTATTCGGGAAGCTGAGGCAAAAGGATTGCTTGAGCCCAGGAGTTTGAGGTTGCTGTGAGCTAGGCTGGTGCCATGGCACTCTAGCCCAGGCAACAGAGACTCTGTCTCAAAAAAAAAAAAAAAAAGAGACAATGAGACCTCAATTAAAGAGAGACAGGAAAAAAAGCCAAAAAACTAAAGACAGCAAATGTGAAAAACTATTTTGATGAATTTTGATATAAAAGTAGCAAAGAAATGGGGCTGCGCTGAAAGGGGTGTCAAATCAAGAAAGTTTTTTTTTTGTTTTTTTAATGAAGGATATATGCACACAATTTGCATGCTAATAAGAAAATGATGGGGCTGAGGGGGTGGCAACAGTTGAAGTCCAGTCCCTGAATAGATGAGTGGATGGGATCTAATACACCTAAAGATAATTTCCAACTACCACCAAAGATCACAATCTATATGACTTAGCAGTTTCCTTTTTTCTTTCTGACATTACATTTCCATAAATTTCCTAAATCTGAAAATAGATCTCTCCATACGAGAACAAACTTTTTTTTTCTTTTCTTCTTATTTTCCGATCAGTGGCATGGATGGAATAGTGCAAACTGGCAACTGTAGTTCACATACATATGGTTGAATGCAAGATGTTTAACACTGACACTTCAAAAACAGTTATTAGAATAAAAAATTCCAAAGGGAAAAAATTATCATTTATTTCAAGAATATATGTTACTTTGAGTCATTTAAGAACTCTTTACAGTGGGTATGTACAAACTTTCTTAGTAACTTTTCATTGATCTAATTCAAGATGTACTGAAGTGTAGAGTTACGCATATCTGAGACATGCTGATGTTCAAGTCACCCAATCTTGCCATAAATACGAGGAATGTCCTAAAATTGAGAGCAGTTATTCACACCTATTGGGCAGGCAAGGTCACCATCAAAATAAGGAGGTATCAACAGGACCCCAGCACCTTCATCACTACAAGAACAGCTTGACCTGATGGAATCCAGATCCCAGTCAGCATTATCATTGGCAACAGGGCACCTTTATGGAGACATGAAAGCCAAGGAAGCTTATCCTGCCAATGGGACAAATTCTGCTGGGCCTCCTGCTTTGTATAGCCATTCTCAATTGGTTAAGTTCCTCAATCCTTTATTTCCATTAAAAAAAAAAAAACACCGCTATCCTTCCCCCGTGTCTGTTATTCTTCTTCTGTCAATCATCATTACCCTTCTGACAATCTTACAGGTACACGTTTTAGTTAATAAAGATTACTTATTTCAATAATATATCTTATACATATTAAAATGCATATGAGCATCACAGACATGATTTAACAGATAACTCTGTTTAGGACAAAATTAGATTTTAAAAACTATATCCATCCAAAGTTGTTTTAAAAAAATGTTAAATAAATATGAAAAGTGTTACATAACATGGCAGAAACAGTGATGGTAGCCAAGGAAAGCTTGATATATGATAGTGGTAAATGAAATAAAAATCACTGATCTGGTTGAAAAGAAGGGATAGAAACAGAAGAAATGTCACCTATACCCTAACATCACTTGATCTTAAAGTACAACGAAGCTTGTATCATACCACAGTCTTTCTTAGTTCTGTCCTCTCAGAGTGTTAGAGCTAGTGAATGTATCAGCAGCAGCCCTGGGGCCAGGGTTGAAGCTGAAAAATAAAATATTCTGCAGACTGGCAAGACATAAGTACAGTACAGTCCCCAATTTATGGATTTAGGATTTTTCAAATTTACAATGGGCTTGACAGGAGGCAATCCCATTGTAAGTGGAGGAGCATCTGTATATAGATTCCCGGGGCTGACGTGGTAATACTCCTGAAGAGATGTGCAGCCCCAACAGGTGATCCTGAGGGAAAGAGGTGTGAGACTCTGGAGCTTCAAGAGGATGATCAACTCCAATAAGGGGTTCAAGGAATGAGAAAACTGAGAAAGCAAGTTCAGATCAAGAGATCTGACCTCTCCTACCACAGGCTGGATGCAAACAAAGGTAGAGAAAACAAAAGAAAACTAGGAGAGTGGGGTCCAGTGCTGCCTAATTGGCAATTTGGATGATTGGAAAAACAGGTTTGAGGAAAGCTGTCCCTAAACCAAAGAGAAGGGACCATGCTCTCCCAGTAACCATGAGATCTAATGAAAATGTTGCTTCTTTGATATATAGAAAATAAGGACAAGAGGAGACAGGCTAGCACAAAAAAGAAAGTGACAAATGACTCCAAGAATCAGGCACACAGAAAGTTAGCCTATAAAAAAGTACTGATATAGGAAGAATGTAAGACAGAAATATGAATCAGACCTGTGAACGTTAAATTAAGTAAAAAGACTGAAATTCCTATAATCTGCATACAGTTTATACCCCAAGATTCCTTTGTAAAAGTAGTAAAATAAAAAGGACTGACCACATGTCTACATTGTAGCATATGTGACAGGTGAGGCACTCAGGCAGTTCACAGAGAAGAAAAAAAAACCATGAACCCACAAGCCCAGGCTTTGAGAGAGAAAGCTCCTGTGTCACCACAGAGAGTTTCTGAAGCCACTGATGAAAAATGACAGAAAGCCTCTGCTTCAAGCATACCTGTACCTCATAATTTGTCACTTTTTGGATCAATTAAAATGCTATGCATCCTTCCCTTATTCCCCTCCCCTCTCTGTGCACAGAATAAAAAATAAACAATAAAATGCTATAGAAACTGTTTCATTTTCTTTTTTTTAAAATAGGCAAAACACTTTTATTTATGTTTATTTCAAAATATTAAGGATGCACAATTGTTTTTGTTACATGGATACCTTGCATAAGGCTTAAGTTGGGGCTTTCAGTGTGCCCATCACCGAAAGTGTTCATTGTACCCAACAGATAAGTTTTTACCCTACACACCCTCACACCCGTCCCCCTTGTTGTTTTCAACAAACTGTTTCATTTTCTGACCTATGTTCACGATTAAAAAAAAAAAGTCTCCATGGTTCCACAACTTGCAGGCAGATCTCCACGACTACTTTATTTTCTTTTTGTATTTATTAATACAAAATCCAAGGGATGCTGTATAAATCAAAAGGACCACACTGGACCACATTTCAGTTTCTTTGTGAAATAGTGAACACTCATCTGACAACAGCTTTTACACATTAAAAACACCAAAATATCTGCAATGGTATAGGTTCCCCCAGTTTTTGCAATTTCATGATTTTACTGCACATGATGTGAAACTGTTATGATTACTAACTAATAAACAGGTGTCAATATTATATGTTTTAAATTCTTGTGTTTTATGCTCAAGGAAAATGGCATGTCTAAACTATAAAGGAAGAGAAATTCAGCATCTCACAAAACATTCTCAAAGTGTTTTATCCCCCGCTTTCACATAATAAAATACAAATTAGATAAATGTCACTGTATTTTCTCTAACATTGATTTTTGAGATATTAGAATTATCAGATGAATGCAATTTACAGCTCCAGTAAAGAAGAATCTTAAATTTGTATTATATATTAATATTTAAGCTCATCAAACTTGTTTTTCAGTATCAGTGCTCTTTATGCCTATGTTTGATCAACAGTCCGTTTAGAACATAAATTTTAAAACCTGACTACAGAGAAAAACAATTTCACAATGTACAATGCTAGAAACTTACCTTAAGGATACTCACATGCTAGCCAAGAATAAAGACAAACATACACACAAAAATACATATCCTGCATCACTGTTAAGTAATAAGAAAAAATAGAGAGAGAAACCAGCTGAAGAATCCATCCACAGAGGGCCAGTTAAATTATGGTAAATCCACAAAAGGAAATCTATGAAGCCATTAAAAAGAATGAAATATCTGTACATGCTGATATGAAAAGCTATCCTACATCTCCAGAATATTTTAATTTAAAAAAAAGAGTAAGATATGGAGTCATATATAATAATACGATCCCTTCCTTCTACATGGAAACTCAAAATTGTTAATGGTGTTCACTACTGGTGGAAGTGGACTACAGGAAGGAGAAAAGAGATTTTCACTTTTCTTTTTTTACGTCTCTGTATTGCTTTAATTTCTTACCAGATCTTTTCTGTTTTGTTTTGTTTTTTAATTATAGGTTACATGGTCAAAGGAGACCTGGATCCTTTTTTGTACTCGTCTTTTTACTTTTCTGTATTGCTTAATATTACATATTAAATTATATTTCTCTAGTAATAGTTATTATCCTTTAAATAATAATCAATAGAGGCTGCTAATGAGCCCATTGATTTTTAAAAAGTGATAATGGGAAAGAATCAAGCATTGAATTTTGCCTCTCCTATACAAACTGTACAACTAGGAAACGGAAGAGTAGAAGAAGGAAAATTTTCCCTTTACACAAGTACTTCAGCTAATAAATGAAGGAGTTTTATAATTAAAATATCATTTGGCAACTGCTAACGAGTGGATACTGGCACTGATCAATGGCTGCGAACAAGACAAAATGAGAAACAATCAGATATTTTATGCCTCCTGATTAGCTTTCTGATAGAAGAGACCATATTACCCACCTATGATATATTCTTGAGGGGGGAAAAGCCTGAATCTGATCAAGCTTCTCTAGATCCAACCAATTTACACGAAAGAGAGGAACATGTTAAAAGACACTGTAGGGATGTAATCTGCAAAATCCAGAATGTGGAAAATTTTATACGGTAAACAGCCACTTCCTGCAACAAAGAGCTTGCAAGAGGAAAAAAGGGAGACCTGAAAGGAAAAAGGATCAGAGTTTCTCAACAGCAGCACTACTGATATTTTGGAATAGATCATTCTTTCTGGTGGGGGCTATCCGGGGCAGGATGTTTAGCAGCTTCCCTGCCCTCTACACATTAGATGCCAGTAGCAACCATCTTCCTGCCCCAAATCAAAAATGTCTCTAGACATTGCCAAGTGTCCCCTGGGATGCAAAATCCCATCTCATTGAGAACCACCACTATACATTAAGAAACTTACAAGATGTAGCAACTAATCACAATGTGTGGGCCTTATTTGGATCTTGATTCAAACACAGAGAAAAAAATTTATGAGACAATTGGAAATTTGAACACTGGATATTTGATGATATTAAGGAATTATAAACTATTTTTATTTAACCCTAATAAAGACAGGGTTTTTTTTATAGAGGCTTTATCGTTCGTTCAGGTATACATGCTGAAATATTCATGAATATAATGATATGACGTTAGGAATTTGCTCCAAAATAATACCAGGTGTGGGGACAGTAAATGAAACAAGACTGGCAAGGAATTGATAATTACTGAAGCAAAGCGATGGATACCTGAAAGCACATTATACTATCTACTTTTGCATCTTTGACATTCTCTCTTTAAAAAAAAAAAATTAAAGTCAAGAAGACCACAGTGGTTAGCAGCATTCAGCTGAATGATAAACCAACCAGGTTACTGAATCTTGAGAACATTCAACTGGTTTCCACCAACCATCCCCTGTATGCTTGCTAATATACATTCAAAGGCACTCAGACTAATCCATTTTAAGAGGAAAATAATCACTGTCTTTTAATTTAAAAGACAAATTTTAAAAAGTGAACTCCCAGGAAACCCTAAACCCCTGGAGTTCACAAAACACAGGTTAGAAAATGCTGCTTGAGGGAAATTCCTGGGTCCTCAATGCTTTAGAAACTCCTGTTATATTAATTTACTTTCTCAGTGTTTCTTTGTTCCTCTATGTCACTTATATTTGTCAATTTTGTTTGACTGGAAAAACTGTCAGAGGCAGTGGTATTTTTTTAAATTTAGATACAGAATAATATTTTTAAATTTAGGTACAAAGCATCATCAAGATATAACTTAAATATCCAACAGTGAACCAAGTAGTTAAGGCTATCTTTCCCTGAGGCTATTCTTCACAGAAGCTAATGATAAAAAGATGTTACGGTAGTCTCCCCTTATCGACGGTTTCATTTTCCAGGGTTTTCGTTACCGTGGTCAGCCAAAGTCCAAAAATATTAAATGGAAAATTCCAAAAATAAACAATTCTTAAGTTTTAAATTGCATGACATTGTGAGTGATAAAATCTCACACTGTCCCACTTCGTCCTGCCTTGGACGCCCCGGATGTGAATCATCCCTTTGTCCAGTGTATCTACACCGTCTACCTTTAGTAATACCTACCCTTTAGTCACTCAGTAGCCTGCTCAGCTTTCAGGTCAACTGTCATGGGATCACATTGCCTGTGTTCAAATAACCCTCATTTTACTTAATAATGGCCCCAAAGAGCAAGAGCAGTGATGCTGGCATGATGCTAGCAATCTGGGTATACCAAAGAGAAGCCATAAAGTACTTCCTTTACATGAAAAGGTAAAAGTTCTCAACTTAAGGGGAAAAAATAGTATGTTGAGGTTGCTGAGATCTACGGTAAGAGCAAATCTCCTGACTGTAAAATTGTGAAGAAAGAAAAACAAATCTGTACTAGTTTTGCTGTTGTACTCAAACTGCAAGTTATTATGATAACTTTTATTACAGTCTGTTATAACTGTTCTATTAGTTATTGTTGTTAATCTCTGTGCCTCATTTATAAATTAAACTTTATGACAGGTATATGTACATAGGAAAAAACATAGTATATATAGGGTTTGGTACTATCTGTGGTTTCTGGCATCCACTGGGTGTCTTAGAACAATCTCCCGCAGATATGTTTCTACTATATAAGCATATTACTAGATCTAAGGAAAAAAACCATATGCTTCTCTCCACAGATGCTAAAGAAGTCTCAGACAGAATTCAACATTCATTCATGATAAAAATACTAAAAAAAAGGGGGGGGAATTGAGGAGTACTTTCTTAATATGATAAATTAGTCCTAAAGCTAGTATCTTCTTTAATGAAGAAACAATACAGGCATTTCCACTAAGATCAGAAACAAAGCAAGCATATCCACTATTTGCCACTATTCAACACTGTAGTAGTGACATAAGCCTGTGTAATTATATACGAGAAATCAATCAGAGGTATAAGAATGGTTAAAAAGTAGTAAAACTATTTCTATGTGCATATGATATGAACCTCTAGGGAGCTGATGACATAACTCAAAAAATTTTTCCAGCAAGGTAGCAGGATATGAAACCAACATTAAAAAATCAATAGTCTTCATATACACAAATAATAACCAATAGCAAACAAATGGTAGAGAAAATCCCATTTACAATAATACCCAAAGCTGGGCATGGTGGTGCACACCTGCAGTTCCAGCTACTAGGGAGGCTGAGGTGGGAGGATCCCTTGATCTCAGGAGTTTGAGACCAGCCTGGGCAACACAGAGAGACCCTATCTCTAAAACACAAACTTCTACCTCACTTCTTCCAAGTTAAAAAAAATTTTTTTAATAAAATAAAAAGCAAAAAAAACTATACAAGAAGAAATACATGAAAGACAAAAAAGCAGATGTAAATAGGTGTTTGGGGGGTAGACCCGCATCTGAGAGATGTGGTGAGCACTGTGAAGGGGAGGGGCATGCTTGAAATGTATTTGGGGATGGGAGTTACAGGTTCTCAATAGGGGGTAGGACATCCTCTAAAACTGATTTATGTGAATAGCTATACAACTTAGTAAATTTACTAACAACCATTTAATTGTACACTTAAAATGGAGTAAAGACATGATATGTAAATTACACTTCAATAAAGAAAAAAAAGTTAATCCAATTACCTGAGCATTTTTCAGTATAGGCATATCTCATTTTACTGTGCTTCACTTTATGTGCTTCACAGATATTGCATATTTTGCAAATTGAAGGTTTGTGGCAACCTTCCATCAAGCAAGTCTGTTAGCTCTATTTCCCACCAGCATATGCTTACTTCATGTCTCTGTGTCACATTTTGGTAATTCACATGATATTTCAAACTTGTCAATGTTGCTATATCTGTTATGGTGATCTGTGGTCAGTAATCTCTGATATTACTATTGTTATTATTTTGAGGCTCCACAAAGCATGTTTGTATAAGATGGCAAAATTAATCGATAAATGGGTGTGTTCTGACTGCGGTAGCACTGTTCTTGCGGAGAATGACTCAACATTATAAAAATGTCAGTTCTCAAAAATTTAATATAATCCCAATAAAAATATCAACAAGCTTTTTAATGATATTAGAAAAGTTGATACTAAAGTTCCATACTGAAAAGTCAATCTGCAAGAATAGCCAGAAAAACACTGAAAACAAACACTTAACTCACTTAACTACAAGAATAAGACTAGCCTTACCAGACTTAAAAACATACTATAAAATCCTCTATAATTAAAACAATGTGGTGCTGGTACATGAACGAACAAACAAATCAGTAGAACAGAATAGAAAGTATAGAAACAGACCCAAGTATATATGGAATTTTCAGCATATATATATATATATATATAAACAGATAGATACACACACACACATATGTGTGTTTTAGCATCTCAAGTCTCTGGGAAAATACGAACATTTTAATAAACAGTTCTAGGAACTGTTAGCCATTTTTTTAAAAAGTATATTCCTATTTCATACTATATACAAGAATAAAATCCAAATGGATTAGGGATCTAAATTTTAAAAATAAAAACACAGGTAAAATGCTCTTTATCTTGGGGTAGAGGAAAAATGTCCAATTATGATTCAAAATCCAGAGCCAAAAAAAGAAAAGGATGACTACATAAATATTTGTTTAAAATTTTTTGCACAGCAAAAAAATCACCATAAAACCAAAAGACGGCCAGTCGCGGTGACTCGTGCCTGTAATCCTAGCACTCTGGGAGGCCGAGGTAGGCGGATTACTCAAAGTCAGGAGTTCGAAACCAGCCTGAGCAAAAGTGAGACCCCATCTTACTAAAAATACAAAGAAATTAATTGGCCAACTAAAAATATATAGAAAAAATTATCCGGGCATGGTGGAGCATGCCTCCCAGCTACTAGGGAGGCTGAGGCAGAAGGATTGCTTAAGCCCAGGAGTTTGAGGTTGCTGTGAGCTAGGTTGATCCTATGGCACTCTAGCCCAGGAAACAAAGTGAACCTCTGTCTCAAAAAAAAAAAACAAAAAAAACAAAAGACAACTAAAAACTGGGAGACACTATTTATATATATGCTACAAAGTGCTGATATCCCTAATATTCAAAGAACTCTTAAAAATTGTGGGACAAAGGACCAAAACCTTGATAGAATCAGAAAAAAAGGGTAACATAATCTCAAAAGAAAGAAAGAAAATAGACCTAAACAAAAAGTTGTTCAAACTCATCTGTAATTAGAGAAATGCAGGCCAGGCAAGGTGACTCACGCCTGTAATCCTAGAGCTCTGGGAGGCCGAGGCGGGAGGATCGCTCAAGGTCAGGAGTTTGAAACCAGCCTGACCAAGAGCGAGACCCCATCTCTACTAAAAAAAAATAGAAAGAAATTAATTGACCAACTAAAAATATATAGAAAATATTAGCCGGGCATGGTGGTGCATGCCTGTAGTCCCAGCTACTCAGGAGGCTGAGGCAGAAGGATTGCTTGAGCCCAGGAGTTTGAGGTTGCTGTGAGCTAGGCTGACGCCACAGCACTCTGGCCCGGGCAACAGAGTGAGACTCTGTCTCAAAAAAAAAAAAAAAAAAAAGAGAGAGAGACAGAAATGCAGATTAAAACATAGATACCATTTTCATTTATCCGATTGACAAAGATTAAAAACATGACTACAAACCCTGATGGCAAGGACGTGGAAAAAGAGGCACGCTCATAGACTGCTGGTGGGAATGTCAATTCACCCAACCATTCTAGAGGGAAATCTAGTAATCCTAATACAGCAATTTACGCATTTATCTTTTGACCAAGTAATACCATTTTTAGCAATCTAACCTGAAGACATACCTCCAACAATATGAGAATACATATGCACAAGGTTATTCATTGCAGCATTGTTTGTACTTGCAAAGTACTGTAAACAACTCAAGTGCCCATAGACAAGAGAGTAGCTGAATAAAACTACATCCACACAAAAGAATACTATACAGCAGTTAAAAAGAAAGCGTAAGAAAGATCTCTATGAACCCACACGAAGTGATTTCCAGTATATACTGTTAAGTGAAAAAACCAAAGTGCAAAAAAGAGTATTTATAATACACTACCTTTTATGTAAAGAAAGTAGATATAAGAAAATACACATGCATCTGCTCAAACCAGCTCCCCTATCACATACACTCAGAAAGGATAAACCAGAAACTAAGGCCGATTATATACAGAGGGTGGGTGGGAAAGAGGTAAAAAGAAAGTAGAAATGGGAAAGTCACAGGAGGGATAAAGAGGGAGTGACATTTCTAAGTATTATCTTTTCATCTGACTTCTTAGAACCATAGTAATGTTTTAAACATCCAAAAAAATAAATCAACAGTTAAAAGCAACCAGAATAGGGGAAGAATTCAAATGCAATACAAACAGTAACAAATAAACCTGACTATATTACTAACAAATGACTTACACTGAAGCAGGGGAGAAAAGAATTGACCTAAGTAACTCTGAAAAGCAAAGTTTATGACTAGATATTATGTGGCTAAAGACAAAACAGAACTACCGTATACACAAATACTGTAAGCTACCTAGCAAATTTGTTTCTCACAAGGGTATAGATTAGCAATTCTAGGACTACTTTATGTATACACTAGAATTGCACAAATAAATACATTGTAGATAATGAAAGCTAGGTTTCTCATTGTTGGGGAAAAAAAGTTACAAGTAAGCAAAGGGGAAGGCTAAAATGAACAGTGTGGTGTTAGATTACAATCAAAGGTATCATTATGAAAATACATTGCTTTTAACATAAATAGATACAGAAACAAATACAGATGTGCATGCTTGTGTGCCATTAGTACATGTCTGTGTCTACCAAGAAGGCCTAGAAGCAATGAGCCCACCTAATGCCAGACCTGTTGTTTTTTTGTTTTTGTTTTTTGAGACAGGGTCTCATTCCGTCACCCAGGCTAGAGTGAAGTGGCATCATCATAGCTCACTGCAACCATAACCTCCTGGGCTCAAGCAATCCTCCTGCAACAGGCTCCCAAGTGGCTGTGACTATAGGCACACGCCCCTGCACCCAGCTAATTTTTCTGTGTAAAGACAGGGTCTCACTCTTGCTCAGGCTGGTCTCAAACTTGTGGCCTCAACAATCCTCCCACCTAGGCCCCCCAAAATGCTAGGATCGGTAACTCAATGCGCCTGGCCCCAGATTTTGGTTTCTAAACCAATAAAAAGGAGCCAGGACTCACACAAATATACATGAAAATCATACAAGTTAACCTTAATTCACATTATAATTAACAGGAAAATGTAGTATTTTTATGAATGGAAAGTTATCACTACAGTAATAAATGTAACTTCCCCAAAAACTTGGTAGCAGCTGTAAGATCAGCACCAGCCAGCTGTTCAAAAACTGTGCAAATTATCTTGGAATTTAATTTGCTCAAATCAACCAAGGATTGCTTTATAATAAAATGCTTCTATGCCTGTTTTATTCTTACTCACAAGCTTCCACTTCAAATCTTCAAAAATAAAAGCATTCCTCCCCTTGGATGATTAGGAAACTCAATTTCATACCTAAAAATACAGGATATGAGAGTATACCAAGTAGAAATCTGCCCCAAACTCATGGTTTAAAAAAAGCTTGATGAGAAAACTATGTCCCGTAACTCCAAGCAGCCTGAGATAAGCCTCCCATATCATAACATATTTTGGTCAATAGACAAAAGTAAGTATCAATGTATAAAACTTTTATAAGTAAAACACACAAATATTCATATTCTATGATAAGCTGTTACATCAAAAAAATGAAGTTCAATAAAACGTTTTTTTGTTTTCTTATGGAAAGATACATGTTCAGCTAGTAAGTTTATATTACAACACCAACAGACTTAGTCATGAAGAGGAACTGCATATAAAACAAATTTTTTAAATAATTCCAATCCCTAACAATTTTAAAAAATACACTCCAATAAGAAATCCATTCATAACAAGGATGAAAGCAGAGTTAAATTATAAAACTTTTCAAGTAAATATTTTATACATGCTGTCACTAAAACAGTTATAATAATTTTTACATATACTAAAGAAAATAATTTAATAAATAACAACAAGTTCTTTGTGGGCATCTTTCTATGGAACCCTGTCACCTCTGTTCACCTGTGCACCGCCAAGATAGAGACAGACGACTCAAATCTAATCCTCTTCCTGAGGCTGGCTGTAGCTGAGGACGAAAAGGAGACCCAGTACCACCTACCTGTTGACACCATGAACCCTGATTTAGCTACCTGAGTTCAAATACTAGCTCTCTCAACTTCTAGTTTTCAACCCTTGGAAAGTTACTGAACTCTCCAGCCCTCACATTCCTCATCTATAAAAGGGGATGACAATAACAGCATTTATACAACAAGGTGACCGTGAGAATTAGATGAGCTAATAAATATCTAATGTAATTAAGAATAGTGCCGGGCACTCAGCAAAACAAACAATAAATGTTCCAATCAGTTCCCGGGTCTCTGTAGAGCAAGTACCTGAGAAATTCCCAACCAAAAGAATTATTCTAGGTAAAATTCTTCTGTCTCCATGATCTAAGCTCTTCACTGACTCAAGCTTCAGGGACAGAAATTAATATAAGACATTTGTAAATTACTCAAACTGACCAGAAAATTTAAAATTCTCTGTCACCTGGATTATTACAATAGCCTTCTTGCTGGCCTCCCGAGTTTCACCTTTGCCTTCCTTCAGTCTATCTCCGTATAGCAGCCAGAGCAATCTTTCTAAAGGTTACATCAACTCATTGATGACTTGATTACTCAATCACTCAAAGCAAACCATCTTCTCAGAATCAAATCCAAAATATTAACCCTGGCCCACAAGATCCAACAATGACCGGGCCTACTTGACTCCACATGCACGTTCTTACTCTTTGTAGAACATGACAAACATGCTCCAGCCTCAGGCTGTACTTCTTTTTCCTTTGGTCTGGTTCTCTCTTCCTACACATACGTGTGCTCAAATGTCTTCTCGAGGCCCTCCATTATCACACCATATGAAAGTAGCATTACCACCAGCCCTATCCCCCTCTTTTTCCCTCAATTTTTACTCATAGCACTTACCATTCATTTGTCACATATTTGTTTATTTCTCTTCTCCTGCTAGAAAATAAGTTACAAGAGAGCAAGAACTTTGTTTGTTCATTGCTATATTCCTAGCACCAAGAACAGTACCTGGTATACTACAAATTCTCGACCAAAGTCAATATCATACTTAATGATAAAACATAAGAGGCAGTCCCATTCAAGTCAGAAACAAGAAACAAAATTATAAAATACTATATGTCAGTTACCAAATAGGCAAACTTTTAATTTTTTAAACTTTTCATTTTATTGATTAAAATACATTTCAAACATTAAAATAAAGAGTTTTTTTAAAAATCTTCAGGCCAGGCACGGTGGCTCACACCTGTAATCCTAGCACTCTGGGAGGCCGAGGCGGGCGGATCGCTCAAGGTCAGGAGTTCAAAGCCAGCCTGAGCAAGAGTGAGACCCC
>CAUYRT010098283.1:0-21433 GCA_963574885.1 Lepilemur ruficaudatus
CTGTTGTCAGCTTTGTCAAAGATCATTTGGCTATATGTGGATGGTTTTATATGTGGGTTCCCTGTTTTGTCCCATTGGTCTATGGCTCTATTTTTGTGCTAATACCATGCTCTTTTGGTTACTATAGCCTTATGGTTAAACTTAAAACATAATTTCATAAAGTATTTTAGTATGAAATATATGTTGAATCTCTAATATTTCAAAATTGGAGACTAGACTTAAAACATAATTTTATTAGATAAATTTCAAGTGAGTTCTTTCAAGATTACTTGGGAATAAAATTTTCAATACTTAATAATTTATCCAGATAAAAACAACCAAGATTTTAAACAAATTTAATAGCTTTATACTGAGTTTTTCCCTTTGGGGGAGTGGGTAATAGCATATGTTTACATTTATACACTTTTTAAAGCAATTTTTATTTTGTAGCCCCAAATCTTTTATATTCAAATGAAATAATAAGAAGTGATGAGATCACACCATATAATAAACCAACTTCCCAATGAAGACAAACATATTCTGGGTATTGGGTCAATCTTAAAGATCATCTATTCCAACCTTCTCATTTTGCCAATTTGAAAAACAAACAAATAAGCCAAAACAAACAAAAAATTTTCAAAATGATATAGTTATTGACAAAATAAAAAACAAGATCCTTGGTCTCCTACTTTTTTCCTAGAATTCTTACCTTATGTTCTTCTGGTGCATAATCTTAGCTACTTTAGGTGCCATGTAGTCTTGGCATCAGTGTATCTCAAATTAGAATATGAATGTCAATAATAATTTTCGTCTAAAGAGGCACACCATTTACTTGCAATCTATATAAATATTAACTTAGATTTTAAAAATGTGTGTGTGTATGTGTGTGTTTAAGGGCTAAATGCAAATATGGCAGTTTTCCCTGTAAGCTAATGACAGCAAATACAAAATGGTCCATTAAAAATTAAGGCAATAGAGTTTCTTTTTTTTAATAAAATGAATCTAAGATGCAAAAGAAATTGGAAATCACATATTATAATATTATTATTAATATAAATTAATTGTATTTCTAAAATCTGGTGAGGATTGAGTCTTATATGACTGAGACATAAAAAGCTATATTTTTCTGAAGGGAGAAATACTTCACTGAACCTGAGAGAAAAATTACTAATTAAGAAGGGTATTTGTGCTGTGGAATATAGACTACCTTCTGCTAAAGTATTTGCATTATTTGCACTGGCCTTCCAGCCTGATAAATGACTTATTCTACAATCAAGGTCAATTTCTCATGCTGACAGCTTCCCCATAGATTCCTCCCACTCATAATACCTTTGTTCCTAAGCCATGTAATTGGTTTAACATAATAAATAGAGTTATCATGCAAAGTAATGTGAAGTACTACATGTATCAGTATTATCTATGAAATACTGTGTTGAAACTTCACTACATATGCCACAGTTGGAAAAATATTTGTATATCATTTGCTGCTCATTTCAAAAGAGTATAAAATTCTGCCAATGTGTTGTTAAAAATTGATGCTGGTGTTGCAAGAGGGCCCTGAGTGGCTTTCGGTGAGAAAGCTAATACATTTTATATTAGCATTTCTGCTTGGAAAATCCCCAACTAGGCTGCCAAAGGGGTTAATAAATTTGAGTTATAAAACAAATTTATTATTTTTTATATGTAGTTCCATGATTGCACTGTTTAATATTTATTAGTAGAGTCAGTAAAATTTTCTTGAATTGTTTCATTGGATGGAGTCTTAAAAAGTTACTCTCCCAAATGTTTTCACAATATACATACTGAATGACTTAACAATTAAAATATCAAATTTCTGTGTATATACATATTTGGTAAATATCTTACATTAATGATCCAGGAAATCTACCTTGATCTATTTTTCAGGCCAAAACATAGAATTTTTCTTTTTAATACACAATCAACAAAAACTATACCCCCTGATGAGTACAATCTTGAAAATAAATAGTTTCATAAAAGTAAAACACCATAACTTTTCACATAAATAATCCACAATTTCTATTTAATAATATCAATTTCATTTCCATATAATTTGAGTAAGGTCTTAAAGAATATATATGAAATAAAAAGGACTAATGATACAGTTAAGCATGCATTAATAAGCACATTCTATGTACCAGGTAATAATATTATAAATATAATACTTAATAAGATTTAATATGATTCTCTGTGATAGATATTATTGTTACATTTTTAGATTAAGGAATTGAAGCTCAGATCATTTGAGTAACTTGTCTAAGTTTACATAGGTTCTACATTAGTAAAGTGTTTAATGTATTTCAAAAAGCATTATTACTCATCAATTTAGACTGAGGCAGGCTCTGTGGATACTTGGGACAGGACACACTTTCCTTAAAGAGACTAAATTCTCCATACCATTTATTCCTGCCTTCACCAGTTCATGCTAAATTGTATGTGGCCCTGACCATCTACCTTCTATCACCCTTAAATGTTGTGAAACTTCTTGCTACCTGAATCCAAAATTACTCCAGGGTACTCTAAGAATTGTACACTGAAACAAAGAATTTCTCCAATGATTTAATATTAATATAAAAATTCTCTGCCTCCACTCTCTCTTTGAACAACTCTGTTGAGAACATGACGTAGTAGTGGCTGTTCAATCACCTGAGTGTATTTATTTTTGCACATTTTTAGTGTTTGTTGTCAATGATCTCCTTTTCTCTGCAAACAATATTCAGAGATTATTGCTAGTTTCAAATTTTTAAAGAAACCCTACCATGTTCTCCTCCCATCCTTGTGGTTGCCCTTCACTAAGCCCCCACTGCCAACAATTTCTCAAATGTGGGCATGCGACATATTCTATGTATTTAAACTCCAAAGCTTGCAATTTTAATGATAGGCCAAACATTCCATCAATCCATCTGTCCAATCTGTCCAATCAGGTCCTAAGCTTGCTCATCACCACTGACCTTCTTCTCTACTCCACTTCACTCAGCCCTTTCTATAGTCACACCTTGAACTCTGTCAACACATAGAAGCAATCCAATTCTAAAATCATTCATTCAGACATTGCACTCTGAACTAACCTTTGGCTTCTCTCAGTTTGCTCATTCCTCTGTGACCTCTAATCAACTTTGTCAAGATATGCAATTCATCTCTTTTTTCCCTGTCCATGGATATTATGTTTAATTCTTCTCTTGTTTTTAAATTTCCTCATTATCCAGTTTAGATTATTAATTCATTATATTAATTTCCTTCACTGGCCTAAACTTTATGAAATCTTAAAGAAAATATTCCAATATCTAATGAATCTAATTTTGAATATTCTCTACACTGGCACCTAAGCAAGCTAGCAGTTTTAGACATTTCAAAAGATTTATTGTTTACCACCATAAATTCATGAAAACAAACACTGAGGGGTCATAGAAATACCAGGCAATCTTACTACCTCTCTCATCATTCTCCATCTGTCTACAATGACTAAATCAAATATTTTCTTCCATTCTGAAACTTCTAACTCTTTGCACCGTTCTCAGAAGATTACTTTGCTTTCCAATTTGCAGAGAAAAATAGAAGTTATGACATGAAAAATTCTTTATTATACAATAACCCAGCACAAAGTATCATCTATATCTAGTGGCAAGTTTGTCCAGATCATCACAAAAGCAAAATGTGGGCAGCATCAACAGCTTTGTGCATAGGCAGGAGGAAAAATGTTTTTCCTAGGTGTTAAGAGGTATGGAACGATTAACACTCCATCAAATATTCATGCCCAAAAGTAAGGACTCCCTGTGAGCGAGAAGATAGGAAAATGAGTTCGAAAAATGATTTTAGGTATTGGGAGAACTCACAGTCTTCCAGTTGGGGATAAGTGCAAAAAAAAAAAAATGCTTGTAGAATCAGCAAATGATCAAATAGGGCTGTGATGATCAGAGCGCTGAAGAATTTTGAAATATCCATCAAACACTGTCTTTTTAAAGGCCAAAAACCCACCCAGCATGCAACATTCAAGGTTAGTAAGGTGAAAAACCTGGGGTGACAGAAAGAGGAAGTTAAGATAAAAATAGGGATGGATAGCAAGAAAGCAGACACTAGAAAGCACAATGATGGTAAAATGCAACCTATAAATTTGAGAGCACCTTCTGGAAAGGCAATACCTATAGAACTTCAGGAAGATATGGAGACAAGAACAAAAAAAAAATACAAATAAATAGTCACAATTTTTTTTTTTTTTTGAGAGAGGATCTCACTTGGCTGCCTGTGCTAGAGTGCAGCAGCATCATAACGCACTGTGAACTCAAACTCCTGGGCTCAAGCAATCTTGCTGCCTCAGAGTCCTGAGTAGCTGGTACTACACATGTGCATGCCACCGTGACAAACTAATTTTTTATTATTTTTTGTAGAGATAGCGTTCTCACTATGTTGCTCATATAGGCATGAACCACTGCACCTGGCCAAATAGTCTTGAATAAAGGTAAGGCTGATAGATTTTGAAGTGGTTACAAAGAAAGGTTATGCTTTGAGTTGTGTATGGTAATAATAATGAGGAAACACTGAAATTGTAAAACTTTGGGAAGCACCCTGGCTTCTCCACCCGCTTCAAAGGAAACCAATATTATTCAAACATGGAGAATTCAAAGTCATTCTGAGAAGAAATAAAATGAGTCAAAATTTTTCAGTATCATATAAAAACATTAAAAAATATGGGCTACAACTCATATAAAAACTATCATCTAATATTTTTAAATGAAAGAAAATAAATTAATAAAACAATATTTTCTCAAAAGAATGAAAAAGATAAGTAATAGGATTGCTTGGGAATGAGAACTTAATGGGGGTTGAAAAAAATGAAAGCTGACAAAAATCAGGAAATATTTTTAAAAAGCCATTTTAGAAATGAAGCCTAATTTAGGGAAAAAAAAGATTAAAATGCACCCCACAAGCACAGTATATAAAATAGAGTATAGAAAAGGAAAATGATCTTAATAATTTTAAAAGGAGAAACATGATTTAAAAATAAATGATAGATGCAGAGCATGATTGAAGATACAACATACATTATTTGAGATCCTTGAAAAATAAAACCATTCCAACAGACCAGGACAGAATTTATCTAATAGAAAAAAAATTTCCTGAAATAAAAGGAGATATGTGTGTGCGTGTGTGTATAAAGGGCATACTATGAAACTAAATGTTCAATAAATATTTCTTAAATTATTTGATTGAGTGAAAGTTTCTAATTCAGTTCCTCACCTTTTCGTACACAGATTGATCTCACATTCATGTTAACTGGTGTATTTTGAAGCATAGCCATTTTCGCAGGGCGTATATCTGTATATGAATATTTCTCAATTTTTAAATTCCTTTCATCTTTATTAAAACTATAACAACATTTAATTATCTTCAAATGAATAGGAAACAAATTCTTCGTGAGAATGAAATTGCCTTAAAGCTTTCTTTATAAGACCGAAAAACTCAAAATCAAAGAGCATTTGCTAATTTTGAAAAATCTATTGTCTTATGCTTTCATGTTCTCATTCAAACAGCTTCATTTTTTAAAAGAGATTTGGTAATTTCACATGAATGGGGACAATTATCTGTATGTTTGCTTTTTAATTAGTTTGTTCAATTTGCTGAGCCTGCTCTTCTCTCTTCTTTTTCTAATTATGACAGAGAATCTGAAACAGATGCAGATGAAGGATGACCTACTTGAAAATTCAGCAGCCAGGCCTGTAATCTGTGTAGAGTAATGTCAACAGCAAGGAAACATCAATTCAAGTGGATTCCAATGTGCAGTTGCAGTCATTAGTATGGATTGGTGTCAAACTTTCAAGCATTTACCTTATTTATTGAATGACCTAATATTTCAAAATGGTAATGGGGAGAGGGTGGAGTAGAAAGATAAGGATAGACTCTGAAACCAAGGTCCTCAGGGATGCTATCTGAATTTCAGTATTACTGTCAAATAAATATTTATTAGTGTCCTTTCTCTCTTATATAGACAATACCTATAGATACTGATGGTTGTCTAAAAATTAAGTGTTAAGCTGGAATTAGATACTGAAACTGAGTACCAATATTCTCTTTAGCCAATTTCCCCTAGGATATTATTGTGTGAAGTGAATATATTATTTATGTGCATGTTAATTAAAGCTTTTAAAATGATCACTGAAAATGTATCCATTGACCTAAAGGACATATTCCATGAATGGTCTCATGTCCTTGTGCTAAAAGCAAATTAAATATGAGTAATGCGAATTGAAATTCCCACGAATGACTCATTCTACAAATAAGCTGTACAAATTCAATATTTTATGCAATTCCAAAAAGGAAAAAAAAAAGAAAAAAGAAAACCCAAATGCTTACCAAGCTAAATGATGCTTAAATAGTTTATCAGCTGCATGATGGCAGCCAGCAGTTAAGAACAGTCAAGCTTTGCAGAATGCAGCAAGATATTTAAAGTAAAGATATTTTACAAAAAGTATAAGAAAAGGAAAGTTCTATATATGTTAGGATAGGAAAATAAGGAAGAAAAAAAATTCAAAAGTATTACAACACATTTTAAAATCCACAAAATAAAATGGCAGACTAGGAAGGATAAATAGCGGAAGGTTGGGTGAGAATGAAGAAAATTGGATTAAAAGGGATATTGGTCTGTAGTTTTCTTTTTTTGTTGTGTCCTTTCCTGGCTTTGGTATAAAGGTGATATTGGCTTCATAGAATAAGTTGGGGAGGATACCATCAATCTTAATGTTGTGGAATAATTTCTGCAGTACAAGTATGAATTCTTTATGAGTTTCAGGTGTGAAATTCAGGTGTGAAACCATCTGGTGCAGGACTTTTTTGTTGGAAGATTTTTGATTGCTGCTTCAATATCTGTGCTTGATATTAATCTATTCAGAGATGTTATTTCTTCCTGATTGAGCCTAGTAATGTTGTGTGTTTCTAAGTGTTTGTCCATTTCCTCCATGTTTTGTAGTTTTTGGGCATATAGATTTTTATAATATTCACAGATAATGTTTTGTATTTCCATGATGTCTGTAATGACCTCTGCTTTTTCATTTCTGATTGAGTTTACTTGAGTCTTTTTCTTTCTATTTCTTATAAATCTAGCAAGAAGGCTATCAACATTGTTTATCTTTTCAAAAAACAACTTTTGGTTTTATTAATCTGTATAGTTCTTTTGTTCTCAATTTCATTTAGTTCTGTTTTGATCTTAGTTATTTTCTTTTGCTAGGTTTAGGACTAATTTGCTCTTCCCTTTCCAGTTCTTTGAAATGGCTTATTTATTTATTAGTTGGGTGATTTGTGAGCTTTCTTCTCTTTTGGATGTGGTCATTTAATGCTATTAATTTTCCTCTCAGGAATGCTTTTGCTGTATCCCACAGATTTTGATAACTTGTGTCCCTGTTATCATTTAGTTTGAAGAATCTCTTGATTTCCATCTGGATCTCCTCCTTGACTCAATAGTCAGTCAGCAATAGATTGTTTAATTTCCATGACTGTGAAGTGGTGAGTATTTCTGTTGGAATTGATCTCCAATTTTATACCACTGTGGTCTGAAGAATTATACGTGATATAATTTCTATATTTTTTTAATTTGTTGAGATCTTATTTGTGGCCTACGATGTGATCGATTTTAGAGAAAATTTCTTGAGCTTTTGAGAAGAATGTATATTCAGCTTTATTTGGGTGGAATGTTCTGTAGATGTCTGTTAGACCCATTTGTTCTAGAGCTCTGTTTAAGTCCATTGTTTCTTTGCTTATTTTCTGCTTGGAGGATCTGTCCAGTTCAGTCAGTGGGGTGTTGAAATCCCCAGCTACTATGGCATTACTGTTTATTATGTTACTTAGATCAAGCAGGGTTTGCTTTATGTACCTGGGCACTCCTGTGTTGGGTGCATAAATATTAAGAATTGTTAAGTCTTCTTACTGGATTTTTCCTTTAACCATTATATGGTAACCATCTTTGTCTTTATTTACTTTTGTTATTTTGAAGTTTATGATAGCTGATGTCAGAATAGCTATCACCACTTCCTTTTGGCTTCCATTTGCCTGGAAATTTGTTTTCCAACCCTTGAGCTTGACTCTGAAAGTGTCTTTGTGGGTTAGATGCATCTCCTGGAGACAGCAGATACTTGGCTTGTGATTTTTTAATCCACTCAGTCAGTTTATGTCTTGTCAGTAGATGAGATTCAAGTCATTCACATTTATTGAAAGAATTGATATTTGGGGTAGATTTCTGTTCATATTGTTGGATAAATTCTTATTGTTTTATTTTATCTCTGGAGCCATTGTGGAATCCAGGTTCTGGACTTTAACTCTTAAGTGATTTTACTTTGGTCAGTGTCTATTGCACTGTTTAGTGTATAATGCAGGTCTGAGTATTTCCTGCAGGGCAGGTCTGGTCTTCACAATTCCATCAGTGATTACTTGTCCAAGAGATTCCTTATTTCTCCCTTCACAGATGAAACTTAGTTTTTTTCCAGGTGAAGAACTCTAGGTTGGCCATTATTCTATTTTAGAAGATTGAGGATGGGTCCCCAGTTCCTTTGGGTTTGTAAGATTTCAGTTGAGAAATCTGTAGATAGTCTGATAGGTTTTTCATTGTTGGTTATCTGCTGTTTTTGCCTCACTGCTCGAACGATTTCCTATTTCGTGTTTACTTTAGCAAGCCTAATAACTATGTCGTATGATGATTGACTTTTCACATTGAGTCTCCCAGTAGTGCTTTATGCTTCTTGTACCTGGATATCTAGATTTCTGGCTAAGCCAGGCAAGTTTTCCTCCAGTATCCTAAGAAATAGATTTTCCAGCCCTTGTGTATTTTCTTCTTCTCTTTTTAGGATGTCTATAATTCTTACATATATTTGTATATATATATTTTACATAATCCCACACGTCTTATATGTTTTATTCTTGTCTCTTTCTTCTGTGTTCTTTTTCTTCATCTGATTTGTTTAGCACATAGGCATTAACTTCAAGCTCTGAGATTCTTTTCTTTGCATGATCCATCCTATTCTTAAGGTTTTCCACTGTGTTTTGTAGTTCCTTGAATGCCTCTTTCATTTCCAGTATTTCTGTTTAGTTCTTTCATAATATTTCAACTTTTTTAGAGAATTTTTCATTCATTTCCAGTATTGTTCTTGTGGCTACTGTGTGTTGGGTTTCTATTTTCTCTTCAATTCTATTGAGTTTTCTTACTATTCATAGTCAGAATTCTTCCTCTGTCACTTTAATCATTTCATTTAAGTTGGTATATGTCATTGAGGACCTAATGATTTCCTTTGGGGGTGACTTTTCTCTCTGCTCTTTCATGTTTTCTGTGTTCTTTCACTGATACTTTTTCATCAGGCTACTTGGCTGAGAACTGGTGGTGCTAGAACTGGTTTATGACCCTATCTCCAAATCCCCAAAGGTCGTTCCTTAACAGTTCCAGGGAGAGGCATGTATTGCCTCAGACGTATTTTAGCAAGTTGGGTTACCTCTGACCTGTAATCTTCACCTCTTGCCAATGGAGATTAATGAGTTTGGTCCCCTAGCTTAAGCTCACAGGTGGTGGATCACACTTGTGTGTATGACTTTACTGCCCTGTAATAGCTTGAGATGAAAGGCACTGTGTTAACCTGTGGGGTAACCCTGTCTGTTGTTGACTGTAGTTTGCATGGAGGAGCCAGTTAGAGAGGAAATCTGATGTCTCTTTGTTAGGAGAAAAATAGAAACATCTTGGTATATGCAAAACAGTTGCTGCTTATGAAGGTTAATAAATAGCACTTAAAATAATTATAAATCTCATAGGGTTTCTAGGGGGCTAATTCTCCATATATTTGAATCACTATTTCATCAATGTTTACCTATTAATTATATCTTAGTCTCCTCATAAAATATGTTAGCTTCCAAATAGAAGCCGGCTGTATAAAATACACAATTAAAGGAGAATCAAAGAAGAACAAACTCACTAATGATTTTTCTCATACAGAAAACATTTTTCACATTCCTCCTTATGCTTTCTTTTGGAAATCAGCTTTTTCTTTTCTTTGCAGCCTTTCTAACAATGAGACTGAATCATGGTTCTGCCTCTCTAGTTCTTTCAGCACATAATCCACAAATTTAAATTCACCAAGGCCTACCAATCCTATTTTTTTTACATGAACCTTAGAAATATATGGTATGTGAATTTTTGTGGACGTGTAAACTCTTAAGTAATATCAATTCTTTAAGATTAATGCACCATGACCAAGAAAACAATCATTTATTATAACGTGACCCAGTACAGTAGCCATATGGAGGTGTCCCACTGAGATCTAAATTCCCAGCCAAGGAAAATGTTTTACCTAACACAGGGAAACAAGCAATTAAGACATTAGGGTGGATTTGTCAGATCATTGGAGTTTCTCAGACTTCTCTGAACCCTCAAGCCCTCCAGAGATAGCCCATATACCTTATAAAGAGCTAATATTTTCTTTGTTTGGAAAAATACTACAGAGATTTTTACCCCAAAAGCTAATAGGTGAATTCTCAGAAGCTATTCCAGGCTGATAATTATAGTTAAATCTCAGCATAACCAGTTTGTCAATATGCAAAGTCTGACATTAGAGAAAGGAAATCACAACCCAAAAGAGCTATAAAAATCAGCTAGCATTTAACAGAATTCAAGGAAGAACCCCTAATGTTGGATATTGTCCCTGCAACACCACGTTTGATTAACTAATTCTTCAACTTTCTATCAGTAAATGCCCCTTTGGTTGCTCCTCTGGACTTGTTGGTTTTTGCAGTGCTACTGTTCTATTTTAAGGGATCTGGAAGGTAAACTAACTAAACAAGAATTCATTGATTTAGAGTTACTTTTAGGAACCACAAGATTTAAAGTCCTAGCAAGGATCTCAGGGGATTACACAAACTAGGTACTTGGTGGCTTTTTAAAACCTGGAGATCATACAGTATTCATCTTTTTTGTTTTCTAGCTTCTTTCACTCACTATAATGTCATACAAGGTCATCCATGTACGACATGGATGCCTTTGTCACAAAAGGCACAATTTCCTTTGTTTTGGCTGACAAGTACTGAGTGATCTCACATGTGTGGAATCTAAAATAGTCTAACTCTGAAGCAGAGGAGACTTATGGTTATTAAGGCTTGGGGGGAGAGGGAAATCAAAAGATATTAGTCAAAGAGTACAAAATTTCAGTTATGTTAGATGAGTAAGTTCTGGAAATCTAACATACAGCAAAGTGACTGTAGTTAACAATACTGTATTATAAACTTGAAATTTGCTAAGAGGGCAGATCTTAGTGTTCACACTACAAAAAAGAAAAAAAGAAAATGGTCACTATATGACGTGATGGATGTGTTGATTTGCTGAATTATGGTGATTATTTCATATTGTATATGTACATAAAAATATCAAATTGTATACCTTAAATAAATGCCACTTTATTTGTCAATTGTTATGTAAATCAATACAGTTGTAGGAAAAATAAAACTTGGAGAAAGTGATGCCTCATACTGAGTGAAGTTGAAGTACCTGAGTTACTATGGCAGATGGTAGATTAAAAATAAATAAACAGGCTGGGCATGGTGGCTCGCGCTTGTAATCGTAGCACTCTGGGAGGCCAAAGCAGGTGGATTGCTTGAGCTCAGGAGTTTGAGACCAGCCTCAGCAAGAGCAAGACCCTGTCTCTACTATAAATAGAAAGAAATTAGCCAAACAACTAAAAAAAAAAAAATTAGCTGGGCACAGTGGTGCGTGCCTGTAGTTTCAGCTACCTGGGAGTCTGAGGCAGGAGGATTGCTTGAACCCAGGAGTTTGAGGTTGCTGTGAGCTAGGCTGATGCCATGCACTCTAGCCCAGGCAACATAGTGAGACTCTGTCTCTACATAAATAAATCCATGGATTCAGAAGCATGATCATAAATGGTTATTTAATGTAAAGCCAGAGGACCTATAAAAGAAAATTATTCCATGGGTTTACCCAGAGGCTTTCACCTTTAGCCAAAGACTTAATAACTACGCTAGTGAAAGGAACACCAGTATCACTAAGAGGCGACTCTTCTGCAGAGTAGGCTTGATGGCAGAAGATGTAGCTACAGAGCTTTGTTTGTTGATAGCAAAGGAAATTATGGGTCCCCAGAGTAATAAAGGCCAAATATTATTGCTTAATCACCTAAATACAGGGAATCACAAATTTCTATAAAAGTTAGCCAGGTCAGAGGAGCAGTGAAGGGGGTTTTATTAATAGAAAATTGATGAGTCAATTAATAGAACATGGTGTTGCTAGGGACGAAACAGATAGATGGTGAATGAGGATGCTATTCAATATCTAAAATCAGAAGAAAGTAGGAGTTGGAGGATGGGTTCCTCCCAAAAAACTTGTGATCTCTCTTCTAGTTCCAAGACATGGGCCAATTGTCAAGTTTCAGATTCAGAACACATTGCCTTAAATAAGTGCTTACTCTAATGATTTCCTAGGGACCTAGGGACATTTACTGATGCAACTCTACCAACTCTATACTGTATGACTGTGAACACTTAGATATATGAGGACTGTTGGATGTAGAGTCATAATTGACATTTATACCTGAAGGCCCTCAGTGCCATCAAAACTCCCATATTTGAGTGGAGGTATGCAGGGGCCAGATATTAAATAAACTCCTAACTAAATGTTCTTGGTTATTTTCTTTACTCTGAGTGTTAAAATTGGGACTGAAATCCTTAGCATTCTGAAGAAACCCTACATTGGGTCTATGATCTGAAGGGTAGGGCTATAATAGCAGGAAAGACCAAATGAAAACCTCCAAAATTGTCCCCTCCAAGCCAAGACAGTAAATCAAAACAACATATTTCTTGAGAGGGTGGGGTGAAGAGAGAGATTAATGGCAAGGAATGGTGCAATCCTGGAAGTTGTAAAGGATTCAGGCATGGTGTTCCTTACCGTAACTCTATTTAATTTACCAGTATGTCCTCTGTTAACATCGGATGGCTCTTAGAGACTACTGCAACTCATATAAGTGGTAGTCCCAGTTGCAGCTGTTATGCTGGTGATACTTATTGTTGCTAGAGATTAATATAGCCCTGGATGCCTGGTATGCAGTCATAGATTTGGCAAATACACTTATTTTTATTGCAGTCAGAAAAGAAGATCCAACCATTCTGCATCTACCTGGATCAAACAATAATATTCATTTACAGTTTTGTCCCAGGCCTATGTGAACCTTCCTGCCTTGTGTCAAATATAACTCAAAGTGATTTAGACTGTCTTAAAACCCATGGAATATGAAATTCATCCATTACATCAATGGCATTATGTTTATCAAACCAGATAAACATGAGATGCCTAGCATGCTGGAGGCTTTGGGAAAGTTACATGTATTCCAGAGGGTAGCAGATAAACTTTTTAAGATAGAAGGATTGGCAACTTCTGTAAAATATTTATGGATCCATTTATGGATCCAAGATGTTCCCTCTAATGTAAAATACACATTGATGCATCTTACATCACTTATGACAATGGAGCCATAATGCCTGTTGAAACTTTTTGTATTTTGGAGGCAACACATTCTACAACAGTGAATACTGCTATTGCCCAAATTCTCTGTGACATAGAAATTTGTCAAATTTCAGTGGGGATGAAAACAGAAAAAGGCTCTGCTTTATGTCCAGGTGCAAAGTGAATAGCTTAACCCCTCTACAATTACATAGGCTATATGATTGGCAGACCTTATGTTATTAGAGGTTATTGGCAGAAAACGTTCCAGTGTGGAGTGTATAGCCAGAGTCATTGGAAGAATCACATTGTAGACTACTGGAGCTCTGGAACAAGGCCATGTAATCTGCATGGGAGTATTATGAGTCTTTCAAGGAATAGCTTGTATTACTAGTCTCTCATAGAGACAAATGTTTGACTTTGGGTTACTAAATGCTCATGCATTTGGGACTGCTCATTATGAGCTTCGTTTTGTTGGGCCTATGAAGTCACAAAGATTGATCAGCTTAGCATGAGTTCATCATAAGGTTCATACAATATCTAGCCCAAACAGGACCAGAAGGCCTGAGTAAGCTATGCAAGCAAGTAGTCCAGATCTCTATGAAATCCAACATGGTACAAAAAATATCCTTCTTTAGCTCACACACAAGGCCACAAGGAAGGCAGACAGTTTTCACATAACTAGTTGAGTAAGAAAGAAAATCTTGAGTTAGAATGATGGCTAGGTCATTTCAGTGGGTGTGTATAAGCCGAGAAATGGATGGCAGCTACATTACAGCCCCATTCAGTGTTTCCTTGCAAGATAGAGCTGAGGTAAAAATCTTAACAATAAATAAAGTTTCAAGAGGTGCATTGCTCTTCCACTTTATATAGCAAGTGAAGTGCTCTGAAGTGAGAAATCATACAGAATTCTGGATAGTGCCTGATGGCTTGGACTACTGGTCAGGTTCTGGAAATCAGAATGACTGGAAGACCTAATACAAGGATGTCTGAGTAGAATCATGCAAATGAACATATGAGTTTGAATAAGGGGATAGCAAGAGTTTTATTGAAATTCAAATAATAAAATCTATCTGAGGACTTTTAACTCTTTGGATCCATGATAGCAGTGAGAAAAAGAGTCACCATCTTGACAAGAATAATTGACCCTGATCAACAGGAGGAACCTGCTCTTTTGACACAGTGGAGGCCAGAAAGTAAGAACCCCAGTGATTCACCTGTATACCACTTGCTCTTCTCTTGACTAATTATTACAGTGAATAGACTGATGCAGCCACCTTAGCCTTGAGAAGCATAAGATTATCTAAGTTTCAGAAAACTCACAAATACAAATTTGGGTCACACCACCAGGAAAGTAATAATAACTTGCAAAGGTAATAATTCTGAGAACAAGAGAAATTTAGAATTAATAGTGGAGCAGAGAGAAAATGATTACTCGTCACAGTTCCAAGACCTACACTAGTAGCAGGAGCTCTAACTTCCCTCTTTTAAGTTTCTCCTGAAAAGAGAGGCTCTCAGAAAAGCTGGAGGAACTACTTGCCAAAAATTTGTAGAGGAGTAGCTTGGTGCAGTGCGAGGGTTATAAATCAGCTATTAAGATAAGCTTGCCACTCAGATCTCTCTTCAAGTGAGAAACTGCTTGGAGAACCATAGTTAGACAACAGACTCCAGCTTCCATGCCTTCAGAATTTGCTGAAGCACCAAGACCATATTCTCTGTGGGCTGCTTCCAGCCAATGCCTAAGCACAGCAATGGTAGTAGAGGAACTGTGCCTAGCTCTCTCCCTTTCCTCATGTCTTTTCACAGATATCAGATCTGCACTGAATTAGAAGTTTTCCCTGCCAACTCCTGCTTTTTCTTCCCTTTAACTTTCCTAGGCACTATCCTTAGTAAATACCATTCATTTTCTATTCTCTCTATGCTTCTGCTTCTTGGAGGACTCAACATGGCACAGTAACTTTACTAACTTACTAAGTCTTACACCCATATAAGACAAAATAAGATCAACACTTTGAGTAGCACTATAGTCAATTCATTTCAAAGGACATTTACTGAGTACATACTATGTGACAGGTTATATGTGTATACACACTTACAAATGAGTGAGGTGTGATTTCTATCTTCAAGAAACATAGAGTTTATCAGGAGAGAAAAACACATGCGAAATACCATAATCTCACTCTTGCAGTGATAAGACCATATCTTAATGGAAATATATTGAAGTGCTTTGGGAGGAGAGAAGTTCAAAACACTTATGACTGAGTTTCTGGGAAGATTTTCTAGTGAAAGTTTCTAGAACTTGATCCACTAGTGGTGCACTGTATTTTTTTTAAATGGCCCTAAGAACATTTTTAGTCTCATATGATCTTCCAGAAGCTTAGCAGTCAATCTCTATCAAGAGGTGGAGTTCGTTTTCCCTCCCTTGAACCTCTGAGGGTCTTTGAAAGTGCCACCATAAATAGAAAAACAGAATGCAGCAGAGCTGAGATGATATTGCATTACTTAGCTCAAAGAATCTGATACAGTTTCCTCTCAGGATACATGAGCCAATATCTAAGAAATCTTCTTAGATATTCTTCCTTAAAGAATATATGTTGGAGAGACAAAGGGAGGGACTCCATAGAGATAGAGAAAAATGCCTAGGGAGGCCCAGCTGTTTGAATCTCACTAGTTCAAAACAGAGATATGTGAGGGAACAGCCATGAGGCATTAGCAAACAGCTTTCCAGTTGCCCCAAGGGCAGCAGAGACTAGCTTTCCCTTTCAAGCCCCTTTCAAATTGCAGAATAATGACCAAAATTAATGTCATCTTAATGCACTAAGATTTGATATATTAATAATTTTTTATATAGTAAACAAATAACTGGAAGAGAATATTAGACAAAGTTTTAGGTAAAGAATTGAATTGTGATTTAAATTATAATCATTTAAGTGCCACAATTTAAAAAAAAAAGAATAAGTGAACATTAAATGTGAATGATCTATTTATTGAAAGAGCATTCCTGCATCCCTATCCCTTCATCAGTATACATACTGCATGTGTTATTCTGATAGGTGTGGTTTGCTTATGGCTTCTTTTAGCATTATGTGATTTTTATCAAAGACAACAAATTAAAGATTTTCATCAGTGTTTTAATATAATATCTGTATTTTATAGGGTGTGAATAAATGTTTTTGAATGAATTAGATAACAAAGTCTTCAGAAAAATAATATTTTGCTAGCACAAAAATGTTAGAGAAGGTTAGAGCTTAATAGCCAGTATGTTATAATATTCAGTTGCTTACAGACGCAACGCGTCTGGGATTATACTTATACACATACTATAAATATATCATAAGGCAGCATAAATAGACATTAAGTCTTCTGTAGTATCAAAAAGGATGTAGAAGAAAAGAAATTATGTATTTATATAAAATATATACATATATAAAATCACAAGCACAAAAATATGTAGAGGGTTCCTCAGATATTAAAAAATCACTCCTTAACATTATTATTTCACTATATTAGGTTGTCATCTAAAATTTGTAAGTACAAGGAAGGATATGTGATTGAAATGCAATATGTGATTCAATCATTTTTCCTATATTTGTAGCTATAAATTTTATTGTACTTCACTGAATGCTTCCTACTTCAAAACTATATCATGTGCTCAGATCCAGAAATTTATGAAATAGCTTTCCTTTTTGGTCAGTAACAAAAAGAACAAAGTAGTGAAGATCACAAAGGTTTGGTTTTAATACTTGGCAAAAGGATAGCCTCAGAAAGTCCTGGAAATATATGGCTAAAAGAGAAAACTGGGGTCCATTAATATAATTTCCTTATTATGCACTAGAAGAGGATATTGGTCAAAAATACAAAAATTGCAACAGCAGCAACAAAAGGTAAATAGAAAAAATCTAATATTCTCTCCAAGTTCGTAAAGCAGGCCCTTTTTGAAATCAAGCAATCCTTCTTTTATTTCATCTGGGGTAACTTTCCCTTTCCACTTGTTGAAAATCACACCACTCCCACGCAAATCCTTAGGATCAAAACAAGATAGAGTCACTTCAGTTAAATTATGATGGATCTTCAAATTAGCATAATGATGTCTGGTTGCTAATGCATAATTTGGGTTAACCAGTTTGGGATAATATTGGAACTGGCTAAATTATTATCTAGAAAACACATACATTATTTGCACTTTGTAATTAGTAAGGATCCAGTCAGGATTATTTTAATAAATAAAATTTAATAAAGTATATCATTTACTAGGGCATTAGAAACTGAAAAGGAAAAGCAAAGGAAAAAGCAAAACAAATAAGCACAAAAAGGATATTGAGATATCACAGAGGCAATAACAGTAGAAGCAGCTACCACACCGAGGGCTGTAAGGACAAACAGAAGAGGGTAGAATTATTAAAACTTTGTGGCATAAAGGAAAATGTATGTAGACCTAAGACTCCAACCTCTGAGGAGGGCACTAGCTGGCTGGAACTGAAATCTTTGATGGGCCATGATGAAGGAGGGAAGGTATGTGGGAAAACTGCCAAGTGGAATTGTATGCTATTCTTATTAATAGAATCAAGTGTCCCTGGTAGGGTGAAGAAATAGTGCTGTGGTAAACCTGACAGGTAAAGCAACTCCTTTTTACATTATCCAACCTGAATGTCCCCCTTTGGCACACCTGTGATCCAGCAGGTAAAGGAGAAATGGGGTTTTCAGTGTCTCATCCCAGTTCACAGAAGGAAATTTAGAGGTACATTAAGAGATGAGAGACAAAAGATTGATTAAAAACACAATTTTCTTTTGAGTAAGTCTATATATAGTATCTCCATGTATCATTACTTACAATATTTGAGAGCACCTGAGTTCAATTGTACATTTAAAGATGACCTACTATATGTGAATCATTGTTCAAGGTGCTGAACATTAATAAATGGGCAAAATATAGCTCGTGCTTTTAAGGAATTCAGATTTTTTAAAAGTATGTTAATAAAAATTAATGTAAATATAAAACAATATAATGCCGCTTAATTTTAAAAGGACAATTCAAACAATTTCTTGCTTTTAAAAGCAATCACTTAGTCTCCTTGTCTTTCTGAATCAAATAAAGACATGGATTTCTTTCCTCAGGTTACTATCAGTGCATCGGTGTATCACTGGCCTTTTGTCTCTATCCATCTGAGATTTCATGTCACAGAGTTGATATTCTATGCCTCACATTGATTCCCCAAATGCTTGGCTTTTCTTTAGCAGAGAGCAGTCAGAATTCTTGTCTTTATATATTTTTGTTTCTAATTCTGCTTACATATGTTAGTATAATATATTTGTCAGCATACGGACTCAGTAATAGCAATTTTGCTAACAGAACTTTAATTTTTTCACATTTGAGTCATCATTCTAGCCCAAATTTAAACTGTTTTCTCAATCAACATGGACAATATCATGATGAATATTTTAATCATTGTTAAAGTCATCATTCAAGTTTGAGTCTTAGATAACATAAGGACTATTATAATTGGATTTTATCAAATTCATTCTTTAAAAATATAGAAAAGCAAAGATATTCTTCACTTCATGAAATACCTAGTAGTTCCAATTACAAATCAATTTTATCAGTCTTCAATTGATTGGTAAATAGAGTGGGGTGTGTGTGCCTATGTGTGTATTATCTGTTCATCATTAGTTTATTAAGGGAATAATCATCAATTTGTATGAGTTCTTCATTTTTTAAATATAATATTGCTGTTAGGACTTCTGTTTTCAAATGAAAAAAACTTCCTCAAACTGAAGCTAAAATGGTATTTACCAGTTCATAAAGCAGGAAGGGCCAGGGATTTAAGGGCTAAAGACATAGCTAGATTCAAATATTCAGGCAATATTTTAAGAATCTGTTTCCCATTCCATTTTACAACTCTTGTTTTCCTTTTATTTCCTCCACTTTCAATAATATTTTCTTTATTCGGTATTAAAGATTACTCTAAACAACTCTGGATTCTATTGTCAGTTTTCCCAGAACACTCAGACAACTTCTTTAAAAATAGTTCCAGAACACTTCCTTACAATGATTCATTGGCTTGGCTGGAAAAAGAAATGTTTGTGTATGAATTGATATGTATGGCCTGGGAGATTAGTTGACCTCATGTCCTCACCTTGAGGCCTGAATAATTGGGTAAGTTCAATTTAAAAAGACAGAGAAACACAATTTCACTGAAGAATTCTTTTTAGTTGTTTATTACAAATTTTTTCCTAGTTTATTGTTGTCTTTTGAATTGTACCTTTTTCTTTTTTAATAAATAGTCCTGCATTTTTGTGTAGTTGAGAGTATTGATCTTTTTCTCTTTTTCTTCTCTTCAAGAATTCTGTCTGTACTCCATATATTTGATAAGTTATTTATTTCAGTCTCATAAAAATTTTCAATATTTATTATATTTTCATTACATGAAATTTTAGATTATGTGATCTGAATACTTAAATTGATTTATTCCTCTAAATGATAGCTTTTTATGTGACCATAATATTTGGGCAATTTCTCCTTCCTTCATTGTTTGAAATCTTATAGTAAGTTTCTATACATACTGTGTATACCTCTATACATGCTATGTATTTGGGGCTATTTTTTATGTTAAGTTGTTGTGTGTATTTTGTATCAGTAGTACATTTCTATGACTTCTATATCTTCTTATCATAATTTATTATTCAGGAGTTTTCCCAATCCCCAAATTTAATTGTTCCATATTTATGCTATGCCTTGGCCAGCAGTTCAAATCCACTCTTAAAAATATATAAAACTGATTTATGTGAATAGATGTACAACTTGGTAAATTTACTAATAACCATTTAATTGTACACTTAAAATGGAGTAAAGATATGATATGTAAATATATGTATATATATTTGTTCTAATGAATTGCCTCTGACTTGCTTCTTTTAGAATGAATTACATTTACTTTTTAACAGCTTCATTGAGGTAAAACAGTTCCACTATAAATTTCACATGCATAAAGTGTAAAATTTGATGTGTTGGCATATGTGTATACCTGCAAACTATCTCCTCAATCAAGATAATAAACATATCCATCATCCCCCAAGTTTTCTCATGCCCTATTTTAATACTTCCTTGGCAACTTTCCTCATTCTTGACTTTATGTAGGCAGTGGTCTGTTATCTATTATATTATAGAGCTGAGTTTTCATTTTATAGAATTTTATATAAATGGAATCCTACAATATGCATTCTTTTTATCCAGATTAACTCATTTAACATAATTATTTTGAGATTCACTCATGCTGTTGTATCAACAGCCCATTCCTTTAAATTGCCAAATGTTAATTTCTCAAATTTGTACAATGTGTTTATTCATTTATCTGTTTATGGACACTTGGGCTGTTTCCAGTTTAGGGCTATTATTTTAAAAAAGTGACTTATATAAACATTTGTGTAGATATAAGCTTGTATTTCTCTAGGTAAATACCTAGAAATAAAATGGCTAGATCTTATGGGAGATAAAGGATTGACTTTTTAAGAAACTGTCAAACTGTTTTCCAAAGTGATTATCCAATTTTACATTTCCTAGTACCATTGTATAAACATTCCAGTTCCTTCATAGCCTGAGCAACATTTGGCATGATCAATTCCATTTTAATTTTAGACACTCTAATTTAGATTTGTTGGGGCATCTCATTGTGATTTTATTAATTACTAATGTTGTTGAGCGTCTTTACATGTGCTTCTTTGGCATTCCAATATCACAGTGGTGAAGTATCTGTTCAAATCCTTTGTTCCTATTTTCATGAGATTTTTGGTTGCTTCTTATCTATTTTTCATATATTTTATATATTGTAGATCAGACCCTTTTATCAGATATTTAAGTTGGACATATTTTCTACCAGTGCATGGATTGTCTACATCATATTATCCTGTTAAAGTCATGTAAAATTGACAGTATCTTCAGATGATGAAACCCAATATATATATGTATATATATAT
>CAUYRT010098284.1:0-29209 GCA_963574885.1 Lepilemur ruficaudatus
ACCACCATGCCTGACTAATTTTTTCTATTATTAGAAGAGAGGAGGGTCTTGCCCTTGCTCAACCCAGTCTGGAACTCCTAACCTCAAGCAATCCCCCTGCATTGGCCTCCCAGAGTGCTGGGATTATAGGCGTGAGCCATCACGCCTGGCCTCTCACAATAGATTTAAACAATTGCTCCTAAAGAGTTCCCCTGTTATCAGTTGGAAGAATATGAAATCCTATAACAAACCAGGAGAAGGACATAGCCTACTGCTAGTTACAATGTTCAACTAATGTTAAATACAAAATATCACCATACCAGAACAAGGCACAAAATGCTAGGAAGTGATGGTTTAACAAGAGTTGAACATCAGGGTAAAAAGACATTAAGACGTTATCCTTAACCTCCTTAGGATTAAAGGAAATCACTAACTTTGATGATGAATAAAACACCAAGCACTTTCTTTATGAGTCCTGGGCATTCTGTTGCTAAATGGTAACAGTTACTATTTATTAAACTTTGTCACTCATTTGACTTGTTAGAATAAATAAATGGACATATAAACTATATTAAAGCTCTAATACAGCATATTTTATATATTCTAGATTGATATATTTTATATTACTATATTACCTTAAATTTATTATTATTATATTTCTCTAACATATAATAAATGCTCTTTAAGAAACTTGGGGCACAGATTAACCTTCTATATTACATTTTAAGTGGATACTGGTCTATAGCCAATCAGATTCTTAGTTAAAGAATTTGGGAGATTCTTAGTTAAAGATGTATTTCTTTGTGACACAGCATTGTGCAGTCGAAAGCTGGAACTACCAGATAATTCTTTCACCTGACATATAATCAGAGAGTACAAAATGAGCAGAGAGATAACACGGGGACTCTCCTGTGTCTTGTTCCCCTTGTCCACACAATGATGCTCTCTGGAACCCATCTTACTGTAAATAGAGGACTTCCCATGATGAGTGAGTTGAGCGCCTTTGCTTCAAGATTCTTAAAGTAGCCATTTCACAGCGGAAAACATTGTTTTGAGGTGCGGTTGAACATGGTTTGCTAGTATTCAACAAATCGCTGGAAAAACTGGATAGCCACATGCAGAAGAATGAAACAGGATCCATATCTCTCACCACTCACAAAAATTAATTCAAGATGGATACAAGATTTAAATGTAAGGGATGGAACCATAAGAATTCTGGAATAAAATGTTAGAAAAACTCTTCTAGATACCAGCCTAGGCAAAGACTTTATGAAGACAACCCCAATGGCAATCACAGCCACAACAAAAATAAATAAATGGAACTTAATTAAGTTAAAAAGCTTCTGCATAGCTAAGGAAATAACAGAGAAAAAAAATAGACAACCTACAGAATGGGAGAAAATACTCGCAAATTATGTATCAGATACAAGGCTAATAACCAGAATCTACAAAGAACTCAAGTAAATCAGCAAGGAAAACAAACAACCCCCTCAAAAAGTGGGGAAAAGACATGAACAGAAGCTTTTCAAGGGATGAAAGACATATGGCCAATAAACATATGAAAAAATGCTCAGCATCACTAGTCATTATGGAAATATAAATTAAAACTACAATGGGAATATAACTTCACCCCTGTCAGAATGGTATTTACTAAAAAGTCCAGAAACAATGGATGCTGGCATGGATGCAGAGAGAAAGGAATGCTTACACACTGTTGATGGGATTGCAAATTAGTGCAACCTCTATGGAAAACAGTATGGCAATTCCTGAAAGAACTAAAAGTAGATCTATCATTTGATAAAGCAATCCCACTAATGGATATTTACCCCCCAAAAAAGTCATTTTATCAAAAAGACACCTGCACACAAATGTTTATTGCAATACAGTTCACAATCACAAAGATGTGGAATCAACCCAAGTGCCCAATAATTCATGCATGGATTAACAAAATGTGGTATCTGTATACCATGGAATACTACTCAGCCATGAAGAAGGATGACTTAACGCCTTTTGCAACAATTTGGATAGAACTAGAGACCATTAACCTAGTACAATGAATGTTATCTGAAGTGTGATGGGCATACTTATAACCCTGATTCAAGCATAACAAAATTGATGCATGTAACCAAAACCATCTGTACCCCCCATAATATTTTGAAATTTAAAAAAATAATAATTTTTTAAAAAAAACATTCTTCTGTGACAGCAGTTGGAAGCTGACCACATGCTCTCTGGGTCTCTCCAATGTTTGCAGCTAACACACTCTATCTCCCGCAGGTGGGAAAGTTCAGGGTTTCTTCAGAGTGCACTCATTTTTGGACTCCGTAACACCCTGTACCGAATGTGAGCACTGTAATCACCCCACACATCACTCACTACTTCCGCAACCCCTAGAAATTCAGGGCAACGTCGTTGAGGCTTGTTCCTTTTTATCTTGGCAACTCTTTGCATAGGACCCCAGATGGCCTCAGCTTTCTCTCATAGGTGACTCATACCTTGTCCACAAGGAACATTTATAAATCCCTTGCACCAAAAAACTTTGGAGTGGAGGCCAATCCCAGTGCAGTCACTTTTTTTCCCTTCTACTTTGTGATAAACAACTAACCAGCCCAACTCTTGACCCTTTCAGACTTTCTAAGTAGAAATAATGGATGCCAATCCAGTAAGTCCCTTAAATTTCAGGAAACATGTGAACCTCTAAAGCTGCTCCCTTGAAAGTTTCTTTCCCAACTGGCTTGGTCAGGGTGGTGGGAAAGGTACTCACAGGATAGCTCTTGCCAAAAAATTTGTCTTCATGAACCCTCTTCTTTGTCCCCAGCTCCTGAAACAATTTTCCATTATTTACTTTGAAAATTTGTCTCTTGGTTTAGAATCTGAATTTGGTATCTCCTATCTACCATCTTTGGGTCACAGCCAATGCTTCTGTTTTACTATCCTTATCTACATATTTACAATTAGTTTTATGAGCAATTGAAATGTTATCTGAATTGTGTTTGAAATCAATTTCAAATGATTAAGATTTTTTTGATATTGGTATCGTTTTAAGAACTTAAATAGAAATTATAAAAATACCATTATAAAATAAATCTCTTTATGACTTCTTCTATTTTGACACTTTATGTTTATTATTATTTGTCCATTAATAAAGCAGTGTTTTTTAATGGATGCGCCAGAAATTCAATAGTCACTGCTCTGGGATATTTTTAATGATTATTGGAGAATATATGTTCTCATCATTAGGCCTAGAATAAAACAGATTTCTTTTGCAAAATAATGACTCATGATTTTTGACGAATCATTAACAAATGATTATTAAATGAATACATATTACCCTCAAGCATGTGCTATATTTCTCATAATATTCGAAGAAAGCCAACTCTTTAACAAGGCAAAAGTCTTTAAATATTCTGTGAGTCTAGGCAGTTACAGGATTTATTGCCATCACTTAGGCAAATGTGAAAGTAGAAAACACATTTTTAGTTGTTTTTGTTTTGCTTAGTAAGCATTTTCCAGCTTCCATTACTTGGTAACTACACAAGGGGCTACGCCCTCTCATGTTTCTCACTCTGTAAGTCACTGATTTTCCCCGATGATTTAGGACATCTGTTCTCTTTGACTTCTGCCCCTGAAACATTTATCCATTTAAGGTAATGTCTGCCCTAGCAAGGGCTCTAGTACCCTAACTGCTATCAAAGCAAACATAGATGGAGAAATAAAAGGCTATGAGAACTGGGAATAAAATGTTAAAGTGCAAACCGATACAAACATGTGTTCCGACAGAGAAAATGCACTTTAAATGGTGCACTGCCAGGCACTCACTACAATTTGGAAATTCTCCCAGAGAGTGTAGAATTGTTGCAACTGTACCTTGGCTGGAAGGTTAGAGACATGGTGTTGAAGACTAATGTTAAAATACTACCCCAGGAGAAGGGGAAATCACAATGATTTACTGAGATAAAATTTTGAATGGCATACACATGCTTAAAAATACAATATCAACAAGAAGAAATAACAGTCGTTGAGGACTTAATTTGTATTACGTATTATACCTCACAACCCTCTCTGAGGCTATTATTTTTATCCCCAAATTACGCAAAGAGAAACACACAGGTTAAGCCATTTGCCTAAGGTCCCACAGCTGACAATGGAAAACAACTGGAATACCGTTCTGTTAAACTTCAGCCCCCTCATGCCCCCAAACAACTATGCATGCTGCAGTCACTTATTAATACTTTAAGCTAAGGCAATTTAACAGGTTAGAAAGCAGAAAGGATTAACAGATTTCCATTCCTCCAAACTAAATCCAATATTCGCACAGTCCACACTGCGATCTTTCTAAAACACACTCTGGTCAGGTCAGTCCTCTGCATGAAATCCTTCAGTGCTTTCCCATCTACAGCTGAAGAAAGTACAGATTTTCAATACTCGGTGTTCCGTTTCCATCTTACTCAATTCAACACCCGAAATCCCCCACCTCCCTGCCGTGCTGCCAGCCTCCTTGTGAATGAAGCCCTCTTCTGTCTCGGTGTTCTCCCCCACCATATTATCCTAATTTTCCTCCCACCACTTGGGCTGCTCTTTCTCAGGCTTCTTACAAGTCTCACCCCCTTTGCCTGACCTCCAAATGTTCAGTGCTCTACTCACTCTCCCTTCTTGATATCCCTGGATGATTTCATCCCTTCCTGTGTAGCTTTAATTACCATCTATGTTCCAAGCATTCTCAAACTTTCATCTCAACAGCAACTGTGCCTCTGAGCTACACAATCACGTAATACAAACTCCCTGTCCATGGATGTTTCATGGGCACTTACCTTAAACCAACAGTTTCCAAACTAGTTCCCCCATCCCCCAGCAAGATCATTTGCCAGCTTTCTCCATCTCAGGAAATGACACCATTTCAAGACAAAAGCCTACATCTACCCTCAGTTTCTTCCTGGTCCTCCTCCTTTCCTCCAATGGCCCCTAATCCAATCAATCAGAAATCCTGTTTCCACCCACCAGCACCATCTCTCATCCAGACAACCTACAATAGCTTCCTAAATGGCCCTTCTATTTCTACTCTTGTTACCTCCCAATCTATTCTTCACACAGCAGCCAGAGTAATCTTTTTAAAACAAAATCCAATGTGTCACTCCTCAGCCTTCAACACCACCCAGGGTCTCCCATTGTGCCTTAAATGAAATCCAATCTCATTATCAAGGCCCACAAAGCACTGAGCCATATGACCTCCCGACCAGCTCTCTCCAATCTTAATTACTTTCCACTTTCCCAGTCTGCCACCCTCCGGTCCTACTGGCCTCCTTTGAGTTCATCAAACAGGTATTTCCTGCCTCTTGTCCTTCATGCATGCAGATACTACTACCTACATCCAGCTGATTACCTCTGATCCTTCAGGTGGCTCCTGAAATGTTGCCTCTGCGGAGACAGTTAACAAGACCAGGATTCTAAGAGGGCAGACACCACCTTTTATTCCCATCATAGTCCTCAACCAATTTGTAATTGCATATTTATTATTCGACTCTCCTGCTGTATGGCAAGCTCCCCAATGACAAGAACAATATCTCTTTTGATCATCTGTAAATGTCCAGTGCATGGCGTCTGGCATATAGAAGACATTCTGCAAACATTAGAATTTAAAGTCTTGCATGATCTGGTCCCTGACTACTTCTCCAAACTCTCCAATGCCACACTCTTGTTCTCAGTATACCTTTAAAAAGCTTAAGGGATACCCAACGAGCATGCTTCCTTGGCATGTGCTGCTCCTTCTGCCTGGAATATTCTTTCTCGCCTTGTTTTAAACTGGTAGATTTCTGCTCAGTCTTTGGATCAAACTCTAATATCTTCTTTCTGTTCCTACACACACACACACACACACACACACACACACACACACACAAGCTCTCTCTCTCCCTCTCTCTTTCTCACGGTAGAGTTGATTATTTCCATTCCTGTACGTTCACTGTAGTTCCGTTAAAATATCATCACTTTGTTTAGCAAAAAAAAAAAAAAAAAAACTGATATAAAAATTTGTTCTCCTATCTATCTCCTTTAATAGACTGAGCTCATTGAGGGTAAGGACAATTTCCAATTCATATTTCAATCCTCAAAGCCTGGCAAAATCTATGGTGAATGAATAAATGACTCAACCCATCACTCTGTTTGTTATTCAAGGAATTTTAGTTTTCTGCTACAAAAAGTTACCAAATTCCTATTTTCCCCCAGACGCTACAGTGTAAATCAGCTCCTCATTTACATTTCAAAGCAAAGCGTGCCTTTAACCCTTAGGATACTTATCAGGTCCCATCACTCAAAGATTTTATTCCTGTTCACTAGAGGTTATTAAAATTTCTAAATTAAGCTAAATATGGATCTAATCCAATTAAGCCATAGCTAAATGAACTTGAATAGGATCTATTTAAAATAATAGGCCTGAAATTATGTGGAAGAATATCTTCCTTGAAATATCTACATTTTTATAATTATTAGGACAATATTTTGAAGCACATTTAATTAGCACTTATCACCATCTTCAAAATAATAATAAGATAATAATAAATCTGACAATGTGTTGGGCACTGTTTAATCTATTTTGACAGTATGTCTATTATTTAAAAAGGGAAGGAAATCCCATGAAGGTCTATTGGTTACACAATCCACCGATGAAGAACTTGATGCAATGATTATGAAACTCACGGAGTCTGATGAAAGAAGAATCCTGTCTGTCTTCAAAGGGCTGACTGTTTTGAAAACTGGTGACGTTTAAAGACTTGCATTAAAACATGAGTATGTGCTATGGACTCAATGTTTGTGTCCCCTAAAATTCATATGTTGAAGCTCTAATCCTCAATGTGATGGTGTCTGCAGGTGGGCCAATATGGGTGTCTGGAGGCAATTACTATAGGTCATGAGGGTGGAGTCCTCATGAGTGAAATTAGTGCCTTTTTAAGGAGAGACATGAGAAATGATTTCTCTCTCTGCCATGTCAGGACACAGCAAGACGGCATCTGTGAACCATGAAAAAAGTCCTTACCAGGGGTTGAATTGGCTGGTACCTTGATCTTGGACTTCCAGCCTCTAGAACTGTGAGAACTGGTTCTTATTTAAGCTGCCCAATCTATGGTGCTTTGTTACAGCAGCCCAAATGGACTAAGACCATATGTTTATTGGTAGCACTTTAAGGCAGTCAGATACCCAAATTACTGTGGAATACAGAGTTGCTGCAGAATTGATAGCAGGTTCTGTGGAAGTTGCAGCACTAGTTATCAAAAAGTGAGATGGTAACTGAGATTATTATTGTCTATGCATCTCTAAAACACACAAAAAATAGTGTGAAGGCCATATTTGGTCTAGATTAATTGCAAAGCTTTAACTTTTGCAACAGAATAAAATTAAATATGCTGTATAAAATTTCTGAAATTCTACTCTCCAAGCAAAATCAGACAATTTAAACCATGGCAGGTTTGTTGTTATTTTAAGACAGCTCAGGGTGCTTTCATCTCCATAGCATATGTGGACAAAGGTGTTCCATAAAATGCAGTGCTTGAAACAGAACAAATATTCTTGGAAATACTCTATTATAATCTACCAGCGACGCTATATATCACGTGCATCCATTTTCCATTTACTGTGAGAGTTTACCAAGTCAAATAGATAATTACAAGTAATGTTTTCTTAATTATCCATGTAAACTTTATTTTTTTAATTGAAGAATAATTTATCTAGTGAATTGCCCAGATTTTAAGAGCAGATGAGTTTTAACAAACGTGTATGTCCTTGTAACCCACAGTCTTATGAAGATATACAACATTTCCATCACCCCAAAAAGCTCCCTCATGTCCCTATCCAGTCATCCTTCTCTCCCCCTACCTGGCTCCCCTCCATCCTGTGCCAAAACAACCACTATCAGGATTATTGTCACTATAGATAAGCTTCACCTGTTTTAAAAATCACACAAAGGGGCTGCTCATACATTATGTACTCTATTGTGTCTGTCTTCTTTCATACAATATAGTGTTTTCAAGATTTGTCTATTTCGTGGCCGGGCGTGGTGGCTCACGCCTGTAATCCTAGCACTCTGGGAGGTCGAGGCGGGTGGATTGCTCAAGGTCAGGAGTTCGAACCCAGCCTGAGCAAGAAAGAGTGAGACCCCGTCTCTACTAAAAACAGAAAGAAATTACTTGGCCAACTAAAAATATATAGCAAAAATTAGCCAGGCATGGTAGCGCATGCCTGTAGTCCCAGCTACTTGGGAGGCTGAGGCAGGAGGATCACTTGAGCCCAGGAGTGTGAGGTTGCTGTGAGCTAAGCTGATGCCACGGCACTCTAGACCGGGCAACAGAGTGAGACTCTGTCTCAAAAAAAAAAAAAAGATTTGTCTATTTCATGAATGTAAAAGTAGTTCATTACTTTCGTATTGCTGTAGTTGTACATTGTGGGTAAAAAATAATAAATGATCAAAGGGACATTTTTTTGAAGGTTATTATAATCTTGTAGGAACCTTTATCATCACATGGGCTGTAATTCTTGGTGAACCATACTTTTCTGTTAGCACCAGTAGAGTGCCTGACTTGCTCACGGCTGACACCCAGCACTTGACAGAGCATCGTCCTTACAGCCTGGGAGCTCGATGACCAGGAAGAGAATGAGCACTACTCAATGCATCTCCCTCCAGAAATATATTTATTTATAATACATTTTGACAACATAGAATAAGGAAATAACCATAGAGTCAGCTGATTAGGGACAAAAAGCCTACCAACTAACCATAGCCTTCAACAGGTCATTTACCCTCCCTCACTTTCACTTTTATAATCTGTAAAATGGGAATAACAATAATACCTTAGAAAATTGCTAGGAAGGTTAAATAACATTACTTCTAGGAAATCTCTTCACAAACTGTATAATTTGGTAAAAAGTTATTACAGTGTAGCTGAGACAACTGACCTTTCAGAAAATACTTACTGGATAATACTAGTACACAAAATTTAAAACTTCTGAAACAAAAAGGTTTGAATTTGAGTGCTTACTATGTTTGCATCAGGCACTGTTCTAGTCACTTTATGTATATTAACTCTTTTAATTTTTTAAACATCCCTATAGAGTAGACATTGTTACTCTCCTCAGCTTACAGATGAGAGAACGAGGCACAACAGATTAACCACTCTGCCCAAGCCTCACAGTTTACGAGGAGGACCTGAGGTGTAGACCCGGGTACTTCGGTTCCACAGCCCAAACTCTCTACCACTTTGTTTTATTCCCTTTCAATAAGTTTGTTTAGTGTAAATTTATAAAGATTATTTTGAACTGAGGGAAAATAATCAAACGATGAAAAGATATAAATGTTAGGGAGATTCTGAAAAACTTCTGGACACTTTCAAGAGTATACAAGGGGAAAAAAAATCTTGATATAAAGAAACAAGCAGGTAAACAAAAAAGGAAAGTAGAAAATGGGCTAAAGTCATTGAATAATGGACATATGAGAGCGGGTGTCTCAAGTGCAATTCAGAGCTCTGTGACCAAACAGAAAAGTGAAGATCGTGACCCACTCAAATACTCCTTCAACTCTTCCCAGCAAGCGGGGAGAGAGGAGGTCACCGTGAGAGAGTCCAACTTGACCACAAGGTCACCGTGTTCTTCCCGGTCAGTGGCTGCTAGAGTTTCAAGAGGGGAATAGAGTGCAAATGGCCATGCACAGGCGAGGATATTCACAATTCTGTCCATAATTTGGGGAAAGTGCACCCACGGTGGTGAAATCATTGCTCAAGAAATTCCAAAACCTCACCAGAGTGTAAACTGTTGCTTCCTTTTTCCAAGAATTCTCTTTAATTGAGTATTAAAGAGGATTAATAAGGATTAATCAACAGTGATATATGGGCATTTTTATAAAGTTAACATTTTTTAATAATATGCTCCAGAATACTCAAGAACTAGTTTTTCTGAAGAATTTTAATGATCCAGCTCCACACTAAGATATGCACTCAGAAAAATCTGTGGACTCAGAAGGGACATCAAGCTATCATCAACTCCAACTTCTACGCTTCGCAGATAAGAAAAGTGAAACTCAGGAAAATGATTTTGCTTTTGTTTTTCTAACACTAGAGAATGAGAAGCAAGGTTGGGGAATGGTTTCTGTTAGAGACTCCCCTCCTAAACTGTTACGAATCGACTGCTGCACTTGTTTCAGATATTCCCATTTCTGATCACTATCTTTGTTGGGTCTACCTATTGAATCCTAGGAGAATGTCAGGAAACGTTTAATGTTGAGTTGGTTAGAAAATTAAAACAATCTGGCTTACTCTGTATCAAAGTACACTTGGCTCGCTTCCACTACACCATTATGAAATTGCTTAGAAGTTGGTTATGTAAGCATGCTCAGAGACTGGGCTAGAGATTATACAGTCCAAACACGGTTGAAAAGAAAATCTCGATCTAATTCAGCAAAACTAGCCATATGAGATGGGAAGAGAAACAAGGTGAGCAATATTAGAGCCTGCTAAACTTTCTGACAAATGTATACTAAATCCTTTAAAACGTAAAGTCCTTCTGAATGAGACACATCATCTCCAAATATTAAAAAAGAACTCATCTATGTCCCTTGCAGCCATAGTTAGACTGAACTTTATCATTCTGAAAATGCTGTGCTATTCATTTCAACAATGTATTTCTTTTATGTGTCGACTGTATCGTAAATACTGCAAAACCTCAGAGAAAGTTTCACACAGCAAAGACCATTTACATATACTAATTTGGCAAAACTGCTTTCCAAATCACAATGTTTTACAAAGGCCATATTCTATTTTTCCTTTAGTGCTTTTTTGACAGTTGGAAATGGGCATAAATTGTAATTTCCTTGTATCTATTTCCTACTTTAGTCGTGTCCAGTAAAATCATTCAAACAGCATGACAAATAAAAGGCAATAATGAAAAGTGTTTGCAATCTTCTGAGTGCTATAATGTGCACTGAATGTAAACAGTAGCTAGTGGTTTATATATATATATATATATATATGCACATATATACGGACTGTACATATGTCTGATGACTGCTAAGACGGTATCTAAGTATATTTAAGGATCCTGCAATAAAAATGTTATATAAAATGGTGTACATTGATCCAGTAATTCTCAAAGCTCCCAGACCACCTTTAATTTACCTTAATAGAGAACTGCTTTGAGAGAAATAAGGCAAGACAATGAAATCTGACAGCAGGTAGCAGTGAATTCTTGTAATCATGAAAGCAGAACAACAAAAAGATGTCATATGTAAGGCCAACGGCAGCTAAGGCTTGCAAGTTTTTTGTCAAACAACGCTCCACAATGTGAAAATTATGGGGGAAATAGGCAATTAACTACAAGGAGGAGAAAAAGTCAATTATGGCAATTATGAAAACAGACACACAACATTTCAGAAATGCCCGTCTGAACAAGGCCACAATACACTTCAAGTCATGAGAAAGAGAAAATTAACCAGTGTTTGCACGCACTATGTGTGTTTTGTTAACAAAGTGATTTTGATTAAGTTTATGGTCACACTGCAGGATCACAAGACTTCACAAAGAGGATTACTTTAAATATGAAATCTTTCAACTGTAAAACTAATCATTTCTGAAGGAGGCTAGATATTCAATATTTCTCTAAATTGGAGTTCCTTCTCACGCATGTTCTCGCTCTCTTGCTCTCTCTCTGCCTCTTTGTTTCTCCAGACTGCATGAAGCTTCTTTTTTCCATAAATGGGTAACTACACTTGCCCCCATAGAACAAAAAATAATATCTTAAATGAAAATAGATGCAACTTTTCACTTCATGTTTCATAAATTTAATATCCACTCTTCGTTATCCAGAGAGCTACCTAACATAAAAGACATTTCCTTTCCTACTCTTGTTTTACACGTGGAAAAAAAATCACTAATATAATTGACTTGATATCTTCGCTGTGGGACCCAGACATCTTAATAACAGCAGTAGCACATCCAGTTCATTTAGATGCCACTACAACAGAGCTACAGTCAGAAAGGAAACTATGGAGTTTAGAGGTCAAGACAGGAAGTTTACAGCTTTTCTGACTCCCTGTACAGGGAGAACTTGCTAAAGAATTATCCTTATTGGACACTACTCCACTACCTCTTACTTCCCAAGAGGTCACTGTCATTGATTTAAGTACAAGTGACCTCTGAAACTTCTTTAGGATGTCTGAACATAGCTACTTGTGGTAAGCCTGATACATATTAATAAAAAGTGACCAGGCAGAAAGAGAAAGAATTGAGTTCAGAAAGTGTAGATATGTATTATAAGTGATAATATTTAACTGTTTCAGTTTATTGATCACTTCAGTAGTTGTTACATAAAAATTCTCATCATCCTCTAGATTTCATAACAAATATTCAGGATGTAATATAATTTCCATTTTTCATATTGAGAAAAATGAAGCTCTACTCAGTGGAGAATGTCATCTTAATAACAGGCACCATTCACAATATTATAATGGGTGAATGGAAACTAATTCAATACAAATATATATATATATGATTTAATAAGTGTGTTAAAATTCAGGCTTTGAAAAACAGCTCTACTTGCGGATTGCTTGCTTTCCACCTCTTTTTAAAGAAAAATGTTAGCTATCTTCTATACCATTTATAAATATTAACCAATTTATGGATACGTATATTAAAGACTAAAGGCGATCTAAGGTTTTACCTTAGATTGCAAAAAATTCATTTAATAGGCATTTTGTAGAATTCTAAATTTTTATAATTTCTCACATAATTTACACAAACTATTCAGAAAGCACAATAACATCTGGTCTTTTTTGCTCTCATTTCCAAAAAGAATCTTGGTAGAAACATAATGAATCTTTTTCCTTGACATTCACCTGCTTTTATTTATTTATATTAATAACTTTATTACAGGGGAATTATTCACCAAAGTTGAATTTTTATCTAATAGTTTTAGAAGAAAAGCATGCTTATGTGTTTTTTCCACAACAGAAAAAATTACAATAAACAAGGAAACTTTCTTAGGTAGATTCATTTTTAGATAGGTTTTTTAAAACATAGACATTAGTAACTAGTTGCATTTTAAAAATATATATATATATATCATATAACATATGGAAATTTAGTGATTCACATGATAAAGAGTTTTTGTTTTTTTTGGTTTTTTGGGCTTGGTTTTTTTTTTTTTTTTTTTTTTTTTGAGACAAGGTCTCTCTCTGTTGCCCAGGCTGGAGTAAAGTGGTACAATCACAGCTCACTGTAATCTCAAACTCCTGGGTTCAAGCAATCTCCCACCTCAGCCTCCCCAGTAGCTGGAACTATAGGTGTGCGCCACAATGCATAGCTAATATTTTTTTTATTTTTTGAAGAGGCAGAGTATCACTATTGCTTAGCCTGGTCCTGAACTCCTGGCCTCAAGTGATCATCCTCCTGCCTTGGCCTTCCAGAGTGCTAGGATTACATGCATGAGCCACTATGCCCCACCAATAAGGTTTTATTTTTTTTTCATAGATAAAAATGTTTAAAATATTCAGTAATTATACAAAATATTTCTGTCAAGTATCTGAATCTCTTTTATAATTTGCGTGTTTTTATTTACTTCAGAAATGTTACTAATAACTACTCTGTTCATATATTTCACTTCTAAAACTTTTATATAAGAGGGAGGGACTATGGCAGATATAATGACAATAGCAACATCAATACTAACAAAAATTGCTTTATTTATTCACTATACCATGTATCAGATACACTACTCTTTAAATGCATTACCCCATTTAACGTTCATAGCAATCCTAAGAAGTAGGTAGGTGCTCCTATTATTCCTGCTTTGGAGACAAAGAAACTGAGGATCATAGAGATTACACAGCGGGAACCTAAACACTTGTCCATCCAGAGACAAATGCCATGAGCTAGAATAGGTAAAGATAACCATTTCTAACAAACATCCTATTAGATTCTCCTTCTGTGGCTTTGGGCAAGACACAGAAATTTTCTATCTCCCAGATTTTTCCTACATAAAATTAGAGCAGAAAAGAAAGGGAATAAAGAAGAGCTCTATGCAGGCAGCTTAGTGAGTAACTCTTGAATTTTCATGGGGATACTCAGAGCAAATAACAACTCCCACCATGGCAAGGGCTTTCACCTAAAGAAGTAGGCATGACCAAACTAAGGAATGAAGCTATAGAAAGGGCAGTCACAATCAAGGTCATGCAAGGACCCCAGGTTAAAGTCAGTAATCAGGAAAGACAGTGATCTAGGCATATACTCATGTAGGCCCCTAAACATCAGAATCAGAGCGTCAGCAAAGCAGAATCAGGACATGGGGTGGGTAGAGGAACTCGATAGCTCCAGCCCCTTCTGCCTTGTTAGACATCACCTGGGCTTTTGTGCACTGAGATCAGAGATCAGAGATCTGGCTCTGCATTTGAGGTGTGTGGGCACAGAGAATAGGACATGTGTAGAAAGGTGTTCACTACAAATATTGCTGAGAAGAAAATGTGCTTCTCAAAAGACTTGAGGAATGAAATCTAAGCATACTCCTGCCTCAGGGCGTCATGCTTCTCACTGATCTCTGCTGAACTCCTCTTTCCCAGAGAGTCACCTTCTCAGAGTCCCCCCTTGACTATATTACTTAAAATAGTAGAGATTCTACCCTCCACCACACACTGACCACCTTATAGCCCCCTGCCCTGACATGTCTTTTCTATATAGTACTTATCACTATTGATTTATTTTACCTATTATTATCCATCCATTTATTGACTCTCTCCCTACTAGAATGTAAGCTCCCTAAAAAAATAACCTTATCTTTGTTGTCACCTGCTGCATCCCCATTGTGTAGGTCCATGTCTGCAATACACTAGGAACTTAACAAATGTTTGTCTAATAAAATATAAATAAATTTCAAAGCAACATTATCCAAATGCCATTTTTCATCTTCTAGAGTTTGGAGTTTTATGTGTTGCTACATGTGCTATTTAATACTAATTAAGAGTTGGATAAATTGGTAAATAACATAACATAATCAAAACTAGTGACCTTGAAACTTGTGAATTAATTCAGGCGTAAATACTGCTCAAAATGTAAAACTTGAGTGTTTTGATAGTTTAATAGAACACTGACAAAGCAAACTACAAGATATGCTCTATTTCACAAAGAAAGGGAGCCTTTGGCACATCTCTAAAAGACTAGAGTTATTGGTTAATCACTGAAAAGCAATCCTCTTCTTGGATTGTTTTTTCCTGGCTAAAAATAAAAAGATTTTTAAAGTTAGGACATCTACCAGAAAACCAAGTATATAATCAAAAATCTATCCTTACAAAAAATATTAGAGTTACTTTTAAAACTCTTGTGTGTTTGAGATATAATTCTTAAGGTAATTTTAGGTCCTAAGCTCAGGATATTAATAAAAATATATTTTTAAAATATTCTTATTTAAAACAAAAGAAAAGATACAGGAAACTGAGGCATATGAAGATTAAATGCTTTTCTTCTAATAAATTCAGACAAGATTCTGGATTTATAAGAACTGAATTTTAATCTAAGTCAAACTAGGCACTCTCTTGTTTGAAAACTAGTATATCTCCTTTAAAACAAAATGAAATGGTGCTATCTAAAACAAAAGTAGTTTTATTTTATTTTTAAGTTGTAAAGAGAAAGGAGAGATTTCCCAACATAATTAAGGATTTGACTATAATCAAATTATATATAATATGACCACTTCACAGAACATGAGGAAGTCCCATGATATGATGTAAAAATCTGAATTAAAGCCCCTTGGTTTCTTATTCAAAATGTAGGGGTTAACTAAAGTTCATTTTAATACATAAACGGAGAAATTACCAAAGAAAAATCTCTAAGAAAAACTTAAGGTGGAAGGGTCCAGCCCAACAAGCTATTATAGCAGAATAAAACTATTAAAAAACTAATATAATAATTGAAAGGGTATGATGACAACTCAATCACAGACTTACAGAAAAATAAAACGGAACAAGTAGACCAGAAACAGATCTTAAAACTTACAATGATTTCAAATAGGATTTTTTTTCAAAGGAGCATTGCAAATAATTAGGGAGGGAAGGACTGTTCAGTGCATCATTTGGGGATAAGTAATTCACAATTTTGAAAGAAAAATCTAGTTAGAACCTTGCCTTAGACCACAACCTCTTATCATTTACAGATGATTTAAAGGTGAGATTTTCAGACTACATTCTTATTTTTGGAAACATTCAGCTACTTGGAAGTGTTTCAGTTCTAAAATCAACTAATAGCATTCTTTACAAATGTAATTCAAAATTAACTTAATACAGATATTTCACTAACCTAATACTATTTTCTAATAATATGCTTGAATAAAAAATGGAAAACAACTTATTGATTAAATAACAGGTTATTTAGTTTGACAGCTTTGAAAAAAAAATCTGTGTGCATACAATTCTTGGGTGAAAATTTGTAATAGCCTTTAATCAGATCTTCTTCTGGCAAAGCACTACCTAGTTTGTATGACAGAATTAAATATAATGAAATTTCATGGTTACTTAGTATTCTTTGGTATTTCACCACCTAAGTAAGTTTCAGAACCACTTGACTGAAGAATAGATATAAAATAGTAACAAGAGGAACAAAACACCACAAACAATCAGATAAAAATCTTAGGGAAGGAAAAGAACTTTTAATTCTAAACATATAAGGAATAACAATAAAGGAAAAGATCTACAGATTTGATTATATAAAATTATGAATAGAAAATCGGTGTGTTAAAAAATTATTAAAGACCAATGAACAGACCTGAGATAGATTTGTTACAAAAATGACACAGAGTTAATATGCCCCCTATATAAAGAACATGAACTAATGAATAAAAACCCTGAGGCAAAGAAAATGTAGCGACTATTCATATAACAGAAATAATTAGTCGCAAACAAACATGAGGGAGAAGTTATCAATTTAGTAATTAAAGAAATGCATATTAAAACAATAATGAGGCAGTGTTTTTCTTATTAAATGAACAAAATCTAGATGATAATTTTCAAATTGACCAAGGGGAAAAGAAAGTAGTATCTTCAACTATCCTTGGCAGCATTATCCAAACACTTCTATATAACAACCCTAAAAGAAATAATGCAAAATATAGAAAAAGCTGTCTCCAGTAAAACGTTCCTCAAAGCTTTGTATTTGTAATAGTGGAAGAAATGGCAGGGGTGTCCAAAAACAAGGAAATATGGGGCATCCATTAAAGATGACAGTCATTACGTGGCAAGGTAAGAAAAATACACTTAAGCTGAAACACTAACTGACCAAGTACTGAATAACAAATTCACCATATAGGAGAAAGGACCAGAATATTTAACAAATCACAACAGTTTGTTGTTTTTCAGATAAAAGGATTATGAGTAACGTTTTTTTTCTGTTTCTAAATATTCTGTAATTAGGTTATATTACTTTTATGACTTTAAAATAGATAAATAATAGTTAAAGTATAAAGGGTGAAACCAGTATTACTTTATCACTATACCAGAGCAGTACATTAGAAGAACTACTTTTGGTTCATATTTTCTCTCAAATCACATTATAACCCAAGCTGTCTTTTCTTACTCTGCCTCTTGTTGGACACACCCAGATGGGATGTTCCATATTTCTGTGCCTCTGGTCTCTACTCAGAACGTGAACTATCCCTGGGACTCAGTATTTAATTTGGAGGGCCTACAGTTACATAAATTGAAAATACTAACACATAAACCACCTGTTTCTAAAAAAATAATCATGCCCATCCTTAATTTTTTTTACAGATAATTAAACAATTCAAAATGATTAATTGCCCTTTTAATGGACTTAGCAACCTTTTGGCACTGATTCCATCCATTAGCTACAGTACTGTACTAGTTCTGATATTGCATCTTCTACAGTACACGTAATAATATGTACAAAGGACTTCTATAAACAAAGATCAGCGCCATGTATGAATGACCATGTCTCCTTAACTGAGAGTTCCCAGCATCCTTTCTACAATGACAATTTAGAGTTCTGCATTATGACCTGGAGCACCACGTGCCACAGCTACAGGGTGATGGGGATGAGGAGATGGACTATTAAATCTTTCTGAGGTGAAAATGTGTGGCTGTTTTATATAGCTCCTGCCCTATCATAATATTCCTGTGACCATCAGGATTTAGATCTGTAATTACAAGAAGGAACCTGATTTTCACCCCAATTACTGATAGAGATGGTTCCTATAATCACAGTAAAAAGCAAAGACTTGAAAAATGGGAGTTTGCAAGAGGTGAGGATTCCAGTCTCTAGTGGATTAATTGGTTCAAAGTAGACCTTCCAGTTTTCCACTTTGTTACAGGGTGCTGAAAATGTCACCAAGCATAAGCACTACTATCCTTGCCATGAATCCTCTTGGTAAGAAAATAAATAAATCTGTTTTAACAGAAATAGAAACAAGCTTTTTCATGGTTTTGAGCAAACATGAGATTATTATGTACCAAGGGCCCTCAGGATTGTGTAAATGCAATCCCCCTCTCCAAAGAGACCTCTGCATCTTTTCTTTAAAGCTACAAGCATTGCTTAATACACAAATTGATTATATTCTCAACCAAAACTGCCTTAAAAATGCTTACCTCTCACAAACCTGTTTTTGTTCATTTCGATGAACAAAAGTATGTATGGAAGTATGTATCTATAAAAAGTCTTAGAACTGATAAAAAAAATAAATAAAAACCTATGCCCCACTATTGCTATATACTTTCTAAAGCATATTTATAATAAGTTCTTGTATAACAATAGTAACAGTGAAAAAAAAACACCCTACCTGCAAAATGCAAATGCTGCAATGAAAAATACCAGAACCTATAGTGCTCCCTGTGGAAGGTGATAGAGACTTACGGTGTAAAAGTGTAAGAGGAAGGCATTTGGGGACAATTATCTCGAGTTCTGTGAACAAATAAGAGACCAGGTAGGAAAAGGGAGACTGTGTTGCCAAAAGTTGTGAAAAAGTTGTTCAGCTTGTGTCTTCCTCCTTTTCCTGACTACTCTATTACAGCTCTATAGAAACCTTACACTGAACTGTTAACACTTGCCTGGGAGTAGCAAGGTTGTGGAGAGGTGGGGGCCCAGTATTAATGTATTGGGCCCAGCATTGTCACTACTACTCTGCCTCTATTCCCACCAAATTGTTAGGTATAGAGTCCGGAAATTACTCTTCTGCTCCCAGATTTCTTTCAATAATTTCTCTGATATGTGCATGTCAGTATTAATTACATGTGACACTGGATTGGCTTGATTTGTGACAAAACTCAAGAGCATTATAATAAAACAATATAATAAAGGGTAGTAGGAATGATGCCGAGGGGAGGCTTAGTGGCACTTCTGCACACCTAGGATCTCCTTCATGTCTCCTTCCTGCCCAGTCAGCCACCCTAACGAAGATACTTTTGCTCTGCTCTGCATATGGAGCTTTAAGATATCAGACCTATCGAGTTGGCTCAGCACAGCCCAGTCTATACCTGCTGTTCCATGAAGAGCATTCCCATTTACTCTCACAGCATCCTGTTTAGATGATAAATTTTATGATCACCCTACTGAGCCTCCTCTTTCAACCACATTGCCACTCCTTAATGCCTCCCATATAGCTATAGAGCGAAAATGGCTGAAAACAGACAAAGATCACTGGGAAAGCAACAGAGAAGACTCCCTAGGAAATTTAAGAGGAGAGATATGGCAGAACTTACAGTACTCAATTTGTTTATTTGATTTCCATGGAAGCATATTTCTCCACATTGGGCTGGTACAAAATCGAATAGTATGCCTACTTGTCATTAGACAAAAAGCACAGAATCTACTTCCAATTCACTTTCCTTGAGATTATATTTCTGAAACACAGTCTCTCTCACCCACATCTTTCCTACTAAAGTCAATGAGCATTCTAAGCATACGAATGATATATCTTTATTACATCTGTAATCTTGTAAAGATCAAAAGCTGTTTCAGAACAATCTGGTAGACCAGTGCTGTCCAATATAACTTAGTCAATTTTACACAATGACAGAAGGTTCTGTGTCGGCACTGTCTACAGGATGGACACTAGCAACACGTGATTATCGTCCACTTGAAATGTAGCTAGCACAACTGAGTTTTAATTGCATTTAAATTAAGTAATAAGGAAAAGTGGTTTTATAAGTCAGAAAATTAGGATAAAGATCTACCTCCTGTTCTTTCCCTAGAGTCTCGATGAGAAAAGGCACTAGATTCCTCATCAAGGCAGATACTGTCTGCTACGGAAGCTTCCTTCCTCACAGAAGCAGCAATGCCTTGGCCAGGACCCCATTTCTGGCAGTATAACACCGACAGTGTCAAACACAGAAAGGATTGGCCTTAGGTTCCAAAGACTAAGGGGGAGAGGTCAACTGGGGCAATGACACCTCTTCAATTACTGGGGTCTTAGTTTCTTCAGCAAAACCATGTGAGGTTTAATCTAATGTCCTTTCCAGCACCTTTGGGAAATCTCCTATTCACTATCTGAGAAATGGTCATCACCATGACAAAGAGGCCATTATGGCCCATTTTACTGTCAGAAATGCGTTTAGTTCTCACCTAGAGATAGCGAAACATGGTGCAATTTGTCACTCTGATACCTAAATATTCCAAAGGAAAGAAGAGTTTTATGCTTAAAATATCTAAAAGACCATTTATCTCAATGTTCATCGCAAAGAACATCACCAGTGTAAAGCCCTACTACCTCACTGTGTGTCTTTTCTTCTGTATAATTAAAACACTATTTTAAAAGATTTACCAACTCAGAAAAGGCAACAGGCCTTTTCATGCATTTGTTAAAACTTGTTAATCACATTTATAGTACTTTTACTTAGTATACTTTTTAAATATGAACAATATTCATCAAGTAAGTAGTTTCATATACTTTTTGAAGTTTTCTCTCATTTTTTAAATGATTTGAAATGAAATATCATTCACAATGAGGCCAAGATGATGCATATTTTAAAAAATTTCTCATAGAAACTAACCATCTGTACAATAATCCATTGTCTGCTCTACCAAGGTGATTTATTAAGGATAATGAAGCAGGTGATTTAATAGCTGCTGCAAATCCTTTTTCAAGTAGGATGGGTATAAATAATACAAAAAGATGGTCCAATAATGGCCAAATCCTAACCTAAGAACTATTCTATATGCTAGGTGGCAGGAAATTACATGTGCTCAATTAGCTGTGGAGTGAAGTGAAGTGTGGCTAGGCAGCTAAAGATCTAACCACCCTCTCCCATTCTAGTAGTGATGATGATGATGATGATGATGATGATGACGATTTAGTGAAATCTTATAAGCTCTACTATCATGGTGGAATTTGAGTGGCTTTTTTCCACATGACAATGTAAAGTTCTCCAATTAAAAATGGACATTATGACAGCACAAGTTTTCTAAACTCTTAAAAATTCAGATCTCTGAAATTCGTCAGTGCAAATTATACTTGGCAGTGCTTTGCTCATCCTTATATTCCCACAGTGCCTTGCATTTAGCAGAGTTTAATGTCTGGTGCTTTAAAGAATGAATGCATAAATGGGAGAGCCAGCAAATGACTGAATCAAATGAGGTCTCTAAAATCCTTGCAGGAAAAAAAGTGCAATTCTGTATCCCTCTGAGACACAGTTCTAACCTTAATATCACTTACACTTTCGAAAAAGTTTGCACGGCAAGTCGTCAAGAGGTTAGTTCCTTTGGTGGCAAAGTTTTCGTCAGGGCAGCCTCATATAAAGTATTTTTTTTTTCAAATCACAAAAATCATACACACCATTTGAATATAGTATCCAAACATTAAAAGATCCTATTTGCAAACTGACACCCAAACAGCCTCTCCTGGTTATCTCTGGTAATATTCAAGTCTTTACAGGGCCTTATGAAATCAACGAGGCAAATTTCTAGCAACAGGAAATACAAGCCATCTTACATGCCAGCTGTTTGGCATGAACACACTGTCTGGCTGTGCCTTACAGGCATGGCACAGCCATTCATTGATAAGCTGGCACAGCCAGTCCTGTCCCCATGCCACCCAGCAAGTCCATCTAAAATAAGATTAGATGCTACAAATCCTAGTGGTCAAGTAAAACTGGATTTCAGGAAACGTCCATAGCTCAACATAAACAAGAGGCCTATGTGTGAGACATATGTCACCTTCAAAAAAAAAAAAAATGTATGCTTCACCAGGCACATTTACCATCAGCGTATTTCCACACTGCAGTTCTTGCTCTTGTGAGACTGCCTTGCCAGAACTGAGATCAATTTTATTAGATACCATTAGGGCAGTCATTTGAATAACAACAGATTGGCAAGTATAAAACAAAGGCACCTGTTGTACATTTGGCAGCCAGGATGAGGCCCCTTAAAACGAAAACAAATAAGAGCTATAATCATGCCAGGCAATGGCTTTTGGTTCAATAATGACCATGTGTCAGAATTAAGTGCATCTGGGAATTGCTACCACAGCCAGATGTAAAGGCAGATTTGTCTTGTCTAGTGACATATGAGTAGATACACACAGTCTACTCAGATTTGGCTTTGTCTTGGTTTGGTAAGGAACTAGGTAAGTAGAACTTAGCTCAAATAAAATAAAATTAAAATTAATGAAAAGCAATGGACAATATTACCATAAATTGTAGGACCTAAACATACGGGTTGTAGGGCCATGAACAAATTCACCTCTGATTTTTTTTCTGGGCACACTGATTTGCTCACACAATACTCAACAATAACATCCCAATATTACTACTACACTGAGTCAGCCCATGCACTAGGTGCTAGAAATACCAATGGTAACCAGACTCACACCTCGGCATCAAGAAACTGGTAATGAAACAGACCACAAGTAGGCAACTACAATGCATTATGGTAGGTGCTATAGCTAGAATTTATTCATTGCTCTTTTAGCACACAGAGAAAGGGAATGCAGACTTGAGAGGAAGGGAAGTTTTTCTGAAAGAGCTGTCAGCTAAGCTAAGACTCAAAGGAAGAGAAGAGTCAGGCAAAAACAGAAGAGAAGGGAACATTGCACGTGGAAGGAAAGAAAGCATGCTCAAAAATACAGTACAAAGAGGCCAAGTAGTACATCTGGGAAACAGTAAATACTTACGTATGGCTCACATGTATGTGTGTTAAGGGTGGAGGGGGGAAGAGTCAAAAATGAATATGAGAATGACAATGTGGCAAGAGACAAGGAACGGGAAAAGACATCGCTAAGAAACACTTCAAGCTTTATACAGAGGGAATGGGGAGCTACCGGAATATTTAAAAGAGGAGAATGACTTGATCAGATTTGAGTTTTTTAGCAACTATAGTGAGGTCAAAGCTCAACACAGGGAGACAGCAACCCAGGAAAAGATAACGGAGGCCTTCCAACAGATGCTAGCTAACACGTGAAAAGACAGCGAATGATCTGGCTAAAAGGAAGTTAATATTTATTTTGGTAGCCTTAAAACAACAAGAATATTTAAGAGAAAACAGATTTAAATGATAAACCTAAAAATCAAAATTTAGGTCAGGTGCAATGGGTCATGCCTGTAATCCTAGCACTTTGGGAGGCTGAGACCGGAGGACTGCTCGAGACCAGGAGCTTGGGCCCAACCTGAGCAACATAACAAGACCCCATCTCTACAAAAAATAGAAAATTTAGCCAGGCGTGGTGGCATGTGCCTGTTGTCCCAGTTACTTGGGAGCCTGAGGTAGAAGAATTGCTTGAACCCAGGAGTTGAGGTTGCAATGAGCTATGAGGACACCACTGTACTCTAGCCTGGCTGACAGAACAAGACCCTGTCCTAAAAAAAAAAATTTAAATTAAACATTTCCTAAAATCTTTCTTCTTGGCAAAAATAAATCAAATTCAGGTTGAGTCTGGATAATAGCAAGAATCAGATTAAAATAAACTTAAGCAATTATTTCCTAATACAGTAACTGAATATGCATAATAGCATATATTAAACTTGCCATTCTTAATTTATAAGCATTATCATCAAAAAACATTTATTAATAACCTAACTATGAAAGAACCCTCACTACATATCTACATATTACCCAAAGAATGTAATACACCCTGCTCCATGCTTCTGGGAGGTTGTGTTTTGTGTTTATAGGTTAACTGGTAGAAAAACATGGCTAAAGAGGCCAGTGTATGCATATGAGAAGCATTTTACAAACCTAGGCAAAGAAGACTTAATTGTTAAGATATTATAAAAGCCATAAAAAACCAAAGAATTTTCCGTGTAACTTTATTTTATGCACCATGTCTGATTTAAAACGTCAGGGTGCCTTTGTTGTCAAAGAAGACATAATTTTCCAAATCATCAAACAAATGTAACATCCTGTATTTTATTATTTATAAAATCATAATTAATCAGAAATGGTTTTCTGAGGATTTATAAAAAAGAAGAAAAAGCTAAACTTTAATGAAATAGGTTAAATGGGGAAAAAATAATGAAATCATCCATCTGCTATTGACAATGCAATTAACAGGTGTGCAGTGAAAACAGAGCATTTTAGAGGACATTACAATTGACAAACGTTTCTCAGATAAAATTGTATAGGGCAGGCTGCCAATAAATAGAATGCATATATATCAGTCACTTGGAATAATTCCATTTCTTTGATGGGCGGCTGCTCTTCAGATATCCCTGTTGGATCTATATTTCCCTTTATAAAAATGCTTTTGATTCCTTACCTGTTGGGCAGCTATGAAAATGCCAGCCTTTGTGATTTTAAAAACTATTCTTGGTGGAGATATTTCACTTAAACACTTCTGCCCCAGGACTAACCCCAGAGCTCAGGCAGTTGTGTCACTGGCTGAACAGCATAAAATTTTAGAGCTGGAAGGCAACTGCAAAAAAAGGTCATTTAGTCCAAACCCCTTTGGTAAAAAAAAAAAAATCTTTTTCAATGTCTCCAGTCCCAAGCAGAGAAAGGAACAGAAGAAGCTCTTCAGAAATCATAGAGAGACAACCCACACAACGCTTAAGATTTTTCTGGAATTTGAGTTAAGAAAGTACCATGCCATCAATTACATTTGCCTGGAAGATGTTACACAGATTTTTTTTTTTAATTATGTCATACACAAGAATGAAGGGGTTAAGAGTAGAACGGATAAAAGTTGGAATGCTAATATTGCTTGACTTAAAATCTTGGCTCTAATTCCCATCTTTATTATGTCTATCTGTGCAACTTTAACCCTTCCATGGATCAGCTTCCTCTTCTGTAAAGACAATAATAAAAGCATCTGACTTACACAGAGCGTTATTTTAGAGATTTAACAGGGAGGTAAAGTGTTGAGCAGAATGCATGGTATATAGTAAGTGCTCAGTAAATTTTAGAAATTATCATTATTACAACTATTACGCATCAACTGCTACTGTACCTGTAACATTGAGAAAATTAATTTTTCCAGACAAAGGGATTTTGATTTTCATCTGTCTCAGGGTCCTGAGCATCATTAGTTTCCTAATGAAGAATTATTCTTCATATTCATGATTTCAATTAAATTCAACTCAGATTTCTTTAGTTCAACTCAATTCAAAGAAAAGAACATAGCACTTGAGCTGTGCATTATAAAACGAGAGAATAATTAGGAGGATCTCAATGGATACAAGGTAGGGCAGCCAGCAAGAAGAGAAAGGGGATTCCAAGAACAGTAATGGTAGAACCAAAAAGATGCCCCAAAGCAGAGCCTCTTCCATGAGGGCAGGGAATCCGATACTGCAGGAGGGCAGAGCGTCCAGAGGCTACGGTCGGAGAGAGGAGGCTGGACATGCAAGTTAGGGTTAGACAGCAAAGGGCTCTGACAGCTGTGTTGAGTATTTAACACTTGATTGTACAGACTTGCATTTCATACAGTAAAAGTTTTAGGAAGAACTGAAGAGGAGAAATGAGCAAACACAAAGACCACGGAGGAAGCTGCATGTGGACTGCTGAGCCTCTAAACACACGGTAAAGGTAGAAATGGAGAGGAAGTAATACAATTAAAAGATTACAGAAATAGAATCTACAAAATTAGATGGAGACAAGAATGAAAGGAAGAAAAGAGAGATGAGTCAGGGATAAGTCAGATGATGAGGTACGAAGAAAAGGGAAGTAGATATGAATATGGATGGAAGACAATATTTTGGGTTTACAAAATAACAGAGTTTGGGATATGAGAGAGCCTCCTATTTCTCAATCCAACAAGCAGATAGAAATGAAGGTCTGGAACTCCAGGGAAAGGCTAGGAAACTTATTTTGAGGGTAATCTATGCAGAAATTGTTATTTTTATGAGAAGTGGATGGGGACACGGCAGGAGATAGCATAGATAGAGACCTAAAGAGGGCATAGATTAAATGAAGATAGCATTTGGAATAGAGATGAGATAGAAAGGCCAAAATATCAAATGAAGAGGGAATTCAGTGTTGATGAAGAAAGTAAAGGTCAAAGGAGGAACTCAGAAAGAACAACTTCCATCCATGGGATATTTTCAGTGGAAGATGCTTCCAATATTGTATTCCTACAGGAAAATATTACAATTCCCTCCTTCTTCACTTCTCCCCCACAAAAAATTAAAACTGGCCAGTGAGTGGATGTAGAATTTTTGAGCTACATCCAATAAATTATTATTATTTCCAGCTAGCCAAACAATCCTGACAGATTCATTTAAAATAAAATATAAAACCATGTATCTAAAGAATCACACTGAGCTATCTGAACCAGAGAGTTTGAATTCGCAGGTACAGTTTTTTTTTTTCCTCTTAAAATCCTTTAATAATATTTCAATTAAGTTGACACTACAGGTAGTTGGACTGTGTTTTCACAAGGGAGGCCAGGGTCTACTTGCATAGTAAGAAACCATAAGTACACACTGAAAATGTCCCTTTAGTTGGGGTGGAGGATGGAGAAAAAAATTTATTTTAAACATGGAAAACAAATGTTTTGTTGACCTATAATGGGACACTGGATCAGCATTTAATGTGTCTAGTCTAATTTCTTCCTGTGAAACTGTACTGGTGGATCTTAGGAAGAGACAGAAGGCAGTAAATTCCTATTCTCCATCAATACATTTGACCTCAGAGCAAACCCCACAACTGGCTACAGGCACCCACCATCCATCATTGCTTTTGAAACCTGATATTTCAGGGAAGGACAGCTGCATTGGGCAAAGGGCTAAGCAGCTTTCTAAGATGCACTACCATTAAAGGGGGTAAAAAAAAAAGGCCCTTCTTTTGGTTCAGTATTTTAATTAACTGCTTCTCTAGACATTTCTTCCCCCAAACTTCAGCTTTAAATCAAACATCCTCAGGAATATATTAATACATTTTTTTATTTTTAAGGGAAATGCTTTCTTCATACATTCTAGGTAAAATCATTTCTAGCTTTTGCTTTAAAAGCTTTCCAAGATAAATAGTGTACTATGACATGCTGATATGTACAGACTTCAGTAAACATGGTGGGCACAAAAAGATAGTTCTAGGGTCTATAGTAATTATAGCACGTACACAATAAAGTGCCAATACAGTAAGTGTACACAAAACACTCATATCCAACAGACCTTGAAATTTTTAAGTCAGGTAGCAATAATTTATAACAAATAGCTGAAGACGGCAGAACTCTACCATATAAACTAGTGTTATTGAATATAATATGTTCATTACATGACTTCTACATTCAGGAAATTTTTAATTTAAAATATAACATAAGACAAATTTTTATGAATTAATTGGATCTTCATCACATTTATATACATTATGTACCTTCATGATTAGATGAGATTACATAATAACTGATTTCTGATCATTTATAAAATCAGTACTAATATAAATCTTTTCATTAATAAAAAAATCTATTTACTACAGGTTGAAAAAAAGTCTCGTTACTAGTGACCCAATGATTATAGATGATCATTTTATATATTTGAAAGTACAATTTCTCCAAATCTCAAAGCAGTACTGACAAATACTGTTTTCTGAATACAATTCACAAATCTCAATTTACTTAGCTACTGCTACATTAAAGAACACAGCTCATAGCTCAAGGGATGTTAAAAAAAAAAAAAGACAATTGAGAATTTATAAATGTAATCAATCTCATGAAACTGACAAGACTTACAACAGTTAAATCTAGTAAACAGCAATGTGGTAAAGGTCACAATGCCCCTGACACTGTTACCCGAATGAAAAAAGAAGCAGCCAAGTTAAGTAGCCTTTCTGGTCAGTGAATTCAAAGAACTAAGAGAAAACCTTGGCTCAGATGGCTGCTTTGGCTCTTATATTTTGTTGTAAATTCGGAAGGAGCCAAAAAGGGGCCTGCCACCTAAAAGCAGTCATTTGCAAAGGAAAGAAAGGTTTGCCTTCTGGCGGGGGCAGGGTACATCTAAGTTGTCTGAATACTATTTGCCTGCTGGTACACATGACCTGCTAGCTTACAGACAGAATGAGCTGTCTTGGCTTTCCAAATTGTCATCTTTTTCATTTAATTTACTGATCTTTGCCATACAGGGATTTGATTTGAGGGACAACAGAGGTTAAAAAGTCACGAAAAAGCTCAGTTTTGCTCTTTTTTTTTTATAATTTTCAAAAAGCTATAGACCAGCTGAGTGGTACTGATATGGTCCTATAAAATATATCAGTATTAAACAGGAAATAATGAACAGAAAGATACTGAATTATTTTCAGACTGAGAGGATGAGGGACAGGCATTGTTTTAGTTAATATTTTTTCCCTGAGTTGCTTTCAGAAGCATAGCAATATACGTGGGCATAGCATTTAAATTATTTTAATGCCTAAGTCTTAAAAATATTGTAAAATTCAATGTTACCAGAAAGAAAATCCAAACTGATTGTTGATTACATTAAAGCGAATGAGTGATTTATTGAAGGGGAAACAAAGGACATAGGCCTTAAATGTAATTTTGTGAAATACTTCTTGGAAGAATTCTATTTCATCAATGCTCCAGTCTTAGCACCATTGTCGTGACATTATTACTTAGGTTACGTTAGGTCAGACACTGCTATAACATATACGCATTTGGTCTTTGACCTTCCTAAGACTTATGACACAAAGAAAATGCTCAACTTTTACATCTGAGGCTATGATTTCATATAATGAACAATCAGTTAGCACAAGTCATATATTCTTTTAGCTATCTTTCTTAAGGGTTAAATTGTGGAGAGCTGAAATGCTTTTTTACTTTTTTAAAAAAATGGGGAGAATTTGGACAC
>CAUYRT010098288.1:0-10105 GCA_963574885.1 Lepilemur ruficaudatus
AGATTTTTAAATGTAACAAGATAAGTCAACTTGAGTGGTAATATATTTTGGGAAATCAGCTCACTATAAATTGTGACTGTAAACATTATACTGTAAATGCTTTGTAGTTTTCCCCCAATAAAAAATAAATAAATAAATAAATAAGTAAAAAAAAAATTTGGCAGATGGGTGGGGAGAGGAGGGGATGGGTATATACATACATAGTGAGTGTGATGTGCACCATCTGGGGGATGGACACGCTTGAAGTTCTGACTCCAGGGGGGAAGAGGGGGAAAGGCAACGTATGTAACCTAAACATTTGTACTCCTATAATATTCTGAAATTTAAAAAAATGTTTTTTTTTTAATTATGGTAATAGAGAACAGATTAGTGGTTGCCAGTGATTAGGGACACTATGGAGAAGTGGGGGGGTGTAGCTATAAAAAGGCAATAAAAGGGATCTTGATGATGATAGAACTTTCCTGCATCTTGGATGCATGTGAAACTCCTGACTGTGATAAGACACTGTAATTTGTCAAGATATTACTATTCTTGGAAACTGGGTTAAGGGTTCATGAGATCTCTGTTATTTTTTACAACTGCACATGACTCTGCAATTATCTCAAAATAAAATGTTGAATTTAAAAATCATGAATTTATTAAACACTGTAAAAATTTAAAGTTATATCTCCTTGAAAATAAGTATAATGAAAATAACTAAAAATAGTATTCAGACTACTAAAATTACTACGCATGTGTGTAATATTTGGGACAAATATTTAATTTTTTGTGTAGGTCAAGATAGTTTATTGTAAAAAAATATACTATTATTTTTTGGCATATTGTAGTATGTTATACTAGGAAGCTTGATATTCTTGTCACTTATTTAGGGCTTTCAATTTTTTTATTTATCTATAGCTTTAATGTAAATTATATGATCCTCATGTGTTCTTTTTACATAATATCTTAGGTCAGTGTATATTTCACTTTCGTTAATGTGAATATAAACAGAAAAATTTTACGCTTTTCTTCTCCTATTCTAAAGCCAGGGCAAGAAAAATATGTGTCACTATTTCTATGACATCTATATTTTAATTAAAATATTAATATACAGTATTACTTCTGGCAATCTTGTAACACCATTTGACCATCTGAATGTCTCCCAGGCCTAAACTATTCCTTCTGTAAAATGTGGGGGTAAAGGTGGATGGTCTCTACTGACCATTCTCAATCTAAATGCTGTGGCTCTCTAAGTAAAGCTTTTTGATGATTTTTCAAAAGCATCTGGTTTCCCACATAGAATGGAGACAGTCAAAATGCACAAACCAGGTAAGTGTCACACGTAAGTGGTAAGAAACACTCCTGGATGAGATTTATTCAGAGAGACTGGAAAACACATTTTTTAAACTCCTTGCAGATCAAAATGCTGTAATTAAATTGCAGGTCATCTATGACATCATAGCAACAATTAATTACTGTGAGTTATGGCATGATATTTATTTGTATAGAGAATTAGGAAGCACATCCCAGAATTGCATATCTTACAATTTTATTTGTTTCTGTATGTCTTTGAGTATTTATTTACATGTTCAAATATAAAAGTGGAACTATTATTTACTGTTTGTCTATGCTATGTTTTTAAGACTGAATGTTTTCATCACTATGTGGAGAGTGAAACAACCATGAAAAACAATATCTTCATTTAGAATCTGGAAAGAATCATTTTCTGATGGGAAAAAAAGGCACATTTTGAAGCAAGGAGATGTGAAATAAATTTTGAAAAAGGCTGAAGTTCTCATTCATATTCCTAAAGTGTAAAATCCCTTTGCCACTTTGCTCATTGAAAATGATTTTGAAGATCTACTCAGTCTACAGCCACTTCAGATTAGGTCCTTTCCATGTCAAGTACTTACCTGCTGAAATGACTACTTTTTCTTTCCCTTTAATTTTATTTTTCTTCTTTTTCAGTGTGCCTCACTACCACTATTCATTAAGATTTCAGAAATCATCATATACTATAACTACTCAACTATGTTCTCCCTAGTTCAATTACTTTAAGGATAACAAGACAGAATAAAGCTTCTTCCTCAGGTTTAGATATTGATGTTTTCTTCCAAGAATGCTATTTATTCCATATATACCACCTTGGAATAACTTCCTCCCTAGACAATGATAATCTACAAGGCCTAGAGATCAATATCAATTAGCCTCAATTCAGAAGTGAATAACACATCAGTGAGCCTTAAAACATAAACAAAATTAGGGAAGCCTGTCTATGCTTAAAAGATAATAAGAAGATTGGACAAACTGTGGATGAAAAATTCAAAGAAATTCTCTTTATTTACTCAGAATCATTTTTTTCTTATTTAACAAATTATTTTTGTGCATGTATGTATTTGGATCTGTTGATAATCAGAAATCCTCAAAATGGCAAGACAACTACAGCTCTGGAAACATCACAGTTTAATAGTTGGAAAGGGATAAGTCAGTATCTTGTAAATAACCGAATACGGTAAACATGGTAGTATCATTAAGCATTCTAGACAGTGGGACTTATTTCTTGTTTAATTTTATCTTTAAACAACCACATTTTTGTAGACATCCTGACTCTATGATGACAACGTGGTCCAAAGTGTGAAAAATTATCTTATTTTGTCCAAATTTATTTTACTGTAAAACGTTTATTTTTCCATTAAAAATATTTCCAAGTATCTGCCATAATTTTATCGGTATGATTGAAATTAGATTTTAAAACAGTAAAACTTTGTAACAGAAAGGACCAATGGTATGAAAAGTATTTCTAAATAAAAATAAATAAAAATATTTCTATTTATTACAATAAAAAAGAGTAAGCTGCAAATGCAGCTTGATTCAAGATTTTGTGTAATTAAATAGATTTTACTGGATGTCAAATAATACAAAGTCAGATTATCTAAAAATGTAGCCATGTTTACAAACTAATTATTCATTGAGTTAAACATGAAAATATTAAACTCCTTTCTTCTTATAAGACTATTCAAATTGATAGTATAATTTCAGAAATCGTCTTGCTATCATGAACTTTGAGAGCACGTACTTACGGAGCAGATTAATTATAAAAGACAAGAGGCAACACTTGCCGGATGTGAAGCTGTAGGTAGTCTAACCATATTCACAGCTGAAAATTAATATTATCTAGAACTCATACTGATTCAATCACATTGAGCTTGCTACTCCAAGTACAGTGTAAAGAATTTGCATAGTTTCATGAATAGAAGATACAGGAAATCCTTGTTAGCAATCTTAGAATCATATATAAACATACACACACACACACACACAAACAGAAATGGGAAATTTTCTTTGTACAAAGGTAACATTTAACAAATCTTTAAACTTTTTTGGCCAACCTTCCAAGTTTTTCAGCTTGATAAAATTTCTACGTATCAATAAAATACCCACCTGACATAGTCCTTAATCAAATTAAGCATGTCTGCTATAAACATCCTTAGTACATATAAGAGGTATTGCCAATGATCAACTACTAATTTAAGTTTGATTTTTTTTTTCTCATATACCTTCCTCCACCTTCCTTCCTCCTAACACAACCCTCTAAATAATTGTATTGTTAGGATCAGAAATTTCTGTGGTACCCCAGACCCTATATTCTCATTTTTGCATTTTTCACTGAATCATGAATGGAACTTTACTCTGCAGCATATGGTAAGTTTGACAGTGGCTTGGTCCCAGTGACAGGCACAGACAGCCAGGCTCAAAACATAATTTTACTATATTAAAGGACTACTTCACTAGCCAACTAACCAGGTGCCGGTTGGTCTTATATTTAACATTTGTTTTTGAAATAGTAACACTCATCCAGTAGCTACTGGGAATAATAAACATAGTGAAGTTGTACTTCAGTGCTTATTGGCCCAATAACCTTTTTCTGTATTCATTATTGAATTTATAGTCATTTTTGGCTGCCATATAGAGAACCTACATATTTAAATAATTATAAAATAGCTAAATAGCAATTTAAACAATTGCTAAAATAGCAATTATTTCCTGGCAAATTAAAAAAAATCAAAATTGCCAAAACTTAGGAGTAATCAAGATGTCCTTCAGTAAGTGAGTGAATAAATAAACTGTGGTACATCCAGATAATGGGATATTATTCTGCACTAAAATGCAATAAGGTAACAAGCCATGAAAAGACGTGGATGGACCTTAAATGCCTATTACTAAGAGAAAGAAGTTAATCTGACAGGGCTACATACTGTATGATTTGAACTATATGACATCTTGCAAAAGGAAAAACTATGGAGACAATGAGATCAATGGTTGCCGGGGGTTTGGGGGAGGGAGGGATGAATAGGTGGAGCACAGAGGATGTTTAGGGCAGTGAAACTACTCCGTATAATGCTGTGATGGTGGATACATGTGATTATGTATTTGTCCAAACCCATACAACGTACAACACCAAGAGTGAACCCTAATGTAATGGACTTTAAGTGAATATGATGTTTCAGTGTAGGCTTATCAATTACAATAAATGTACCACTCTGGGGGGAATATTGATAATAGTGGAGGCTGTGCATGTATGGAGGCAGGAAGGAAATGAGAAATCTCTGTACCTTCCTGTCAATTTCACTGTGAAACTAAAACTGTCCTAAAAAAATTAAAGTCTTAAAATAGTAAAAGTCCATTGTGCTTACTTTAGCCCAGCCTCAGCTTATATTTTAGTGAGGTCCTGACTATAGATTTGAAAATAGATGCATACCAGAAGTTACACACCTCATTTGATTTTTCACAGCTGGTCTCTCTTACACTTGGGCATTTGCTTGTGGTGTAGGAGCAGTCAGGGAAAATGACTATCAAATGGGGACTTGAAAATAAAATTGGCTTCAAACTATTTCCTGTCTTCTTTTATGTCTAATGTCTTCTTTCATGTCTAATGTCTTCTTTCATGTCCTAATGTTATCACTGCCACAAAGGAAAAAGAGAAGTATCTGTGTGCACCTCTGAAATATGACTTCAAGGCAAAGAACTAAAAATTAAATAGATCAATGAAAGGGAAGACACCTTGGACAAGGTCACTTAGATTTGATTAAATATATTAAATTGTTTAATACTATTTTGTAGAATTTATTAAAGCCATTCCTTTGATCATTGCACTTAAAAAGTCAAAAATATACCATGAATACTTTTAACAAAATAATACTAAGATCAGAAGGCAGGAAATCTTTCAAGCCTAATTGGTCACTAGTAAACCTTGTTCTCTCTTGTTGTAAATAATGCATTTCTCCTAAGTTCCTAACTGGCTTCTATTCCCAAGACCCTTGATTGCTCTTCAATTGCCATACAAGGGGAAGACATTATCTTTATCATGTTAGAAAACTAGAAACAACCATTAACTTCTTCCTGTTTCTTACCCCATAGAATTCAAATATCATTCATGAATATTTCTTGTTTTTTTTTTTTTCTATTTTTTTCCATTCCCCAGTTCTTGGCTTAGTTCCCATCCCAATTGTTTATCACTTGGATAACTGGTATATCTTTCTAATAAATAATCATATTTCTGTTTTTACTCCCTGACTTCCAATTCAGCCACTATGACATTGTCAGCCTGATCTTTCACATATACAAATGCTATTCAGATTAAGAATCTCAGTGGCTTACTATAACTTCAAAATAAACTCCCTGGAGTAGCTGGGAAGTTTACTCTGATTTGGTTATGTCTCTCCCGTATCTTTCTTTGCACTCCATGATTCAGTTGTGTTAGACATTTGAAGACTGTCCAATAATGTGAGTTAATATTTGGCTATTTCTCCTTAATGTTGCCCTTAGTACCTAGAACATTTTATTCCTTTCCTTATCCTAGAGATTTCCTATTCTTTCTCTATAACTCAGTTATGTCAGAAAACATATCCATCATTTCAACTTTCAATTACTATTCTTATTAGCTCTGCAATGACCCTGCATACTTCTTACTTACTGTCCATTGTTTGAAGGGAACTACTGTTTCTTAGCGCTAAGTAATGCATAACATATAGGAAGCACTCAGCAAAAGGTAGTGATCCACTAGAAAACAGACTTTAAAGTAGGTGCTGTGCATGTCTCATTCTTAGTGAATTCCTTGTATATGTTCAGGACTTGGCATAGAGGGGTCCTCATGAATTTTTATTGAGTAAATGCAAGAATGAATGAATGAATAAACTTTATGCCATTTGTTTTATCTTTTTTGGATTCGTATGTTTGGAATCTCTCTGACCAAATATTTTTCCCAATTTATTTTAAATTTTAACACAAATTAAATATCCTATTAAATTAAATAGGATTACCATTTTCAATAGATGTAAGATGCTTATGCATATGAAATAATATTAAACATAGTAACAGAAAATTTTATAACTTGTAAAACTTATTAAATTAGAATTTTTTCTCCCACAATTTTTTCACACTAATCTTTAATACGTATTCCTTTTGTCAGCCATTAGTCACACATCTACATAAACAGCCAAGGAGTATCTGCTTTATTTCTAATATAGTTTTCTATATGTCTCTGCTTCACATTATTTGAAATAATAGAACAAAATTTAACAACACTACATACCAAAAGAGAGAAGTTAAACTCCCTAAAGAGAGAATTTATTGTTAATTATTAATTTGATGCTTACTTATACAATAATTTAATACTAAAATATAATTTCTTTGATACCGTATAATTCCATGCTTCTTATTTTCAGTTTCTATTATTATAATTTTCATGGAATTTAGAAATTAAAGGTAATTAAAATATTAAACAGAGCAAAAATGACATAGAAAAATGTCCAAAAATAACAACTAATTATTCTGAATACGAACTGAACTATTTGAATTATCCATATCTTTGCAAAAGAAATTCAGTGGTTGGGAGAATCTGTAGTAGCCACAGGCTATTGGCCAATTGTCTTTATCATCTTCCTGTGTATTGCCTACAAGCACGTGTAACATGAGGCAGACCTGAAATGGACAATTGTTTCAGTTTTATCTATATCTTCCCTCTCTTTAGAGGGCAACAGTTTGTAGTTTTCATCCCATGAATGCCCTGAGACCTAGGCCTAAAGCAATCAGTAATTCTCTATTGATAATAATATGAACCTATTTGGTCTAACAAAAAAGAATTCTATGACCTAGCGATAGGTCATGGAAACAACCCAAGTGCCCGTAAAGACGTTTTTACTGTACTGAGGAAACAAGTCCTGCTGAGATCTTCAACTACTACTAAAGAAAAAAGTGATTTTGACAAAGAACATATTAGGATTGGTGAATGTGCTTGGCTAGTGGAACAGTGATGTGAAACCACCATGTGCAAGATAGTTGGCCTTCGGCATCTAATTTCTTGCTACCCCTGTCCTTCCCCTCACTGGTACCCACTGACAAGTTCCATCAGGCTCCTCTGGGGCTACGCTGGGCCAGGGTCCAGTACATAGGATCTCTCCGTTTGGGAGCCAGAGGACAGAGCATTACATGTTTGTGGGAACCTGTGTACTACTAAACCTCCTCTAGGTTGCATTTTCCAGTGCTGTAGAGTTACTTTTTCGCAGAAGTCTTGTTAAAGTCAACCCTTGATATGAGGGTTTATAAAACAAAACTGGAAAAACAATAAAACAAAATGAAATGCGTTAGCCACCTTAAGAATCTTTACTTTTTTGGAAAACATACAAACTTCATACTTAAAATTCTTGAGTATACTAATTTGTGTTTCTTTTAATACTTCTCTTTTTATAGCTTGATAATCCAGCTCCTGGATTCCTTTTATAATTAATTGTTCGTCAGATCACTTATGTTTTATAAATGTTTTTCTGATTTTTGAATGCCCTAAGATAGAGGGATACTTTTACAAGATTCAATTCTTAGCCTCAAATTTGAAAACAAACAAGGACATACTGTTTAACTAGAGAGACCTCTAATTCTCTGATATATATGTACATATATATATATATATATATATTTTTTTTAGACTCTTGTTCACACCACTTTTGTTATGTTCTAAAAGTAGCATGTAGCTATACTAGAATCACTTCAGTGTTAAGGGTTAATTGTTCTTTGCTGAGGCTGGAATAATAATTGGAATCAAGACATCCCAATTTAGGAATGGGAGAGGGATTGAGAAACTCTATTCTGTGTTCCCTTTAGATTTTTCTATAGTTCAGAGAGATGAGGAAGAACCTAGGCTGGGGACTTTCAGCATTTCTAACCAAATATTATAGTTCGAACTTGCCCTCATCACTGAACCATCTGCTGCTGTGAGGTAGGCCATGTTTTCCAAAGAAATAATTTAGAATAATACTACCAAAACCAGTTACCTTTCTGTCTAGAACCAGAAACGGGAAGCTGGCTAGCATGAAGAAACTGAAATAGCAACTACGTGTAATTTTGATCAACTTACTGTTGTAGTTTACATTTTTATTATTTTCCATACTATAACTTATGCATTGAGCCCAGGGAACCAATGAGAGCTCATTCGTGGCTTGTGCACATTGAGTTCTTGAAGGCTTCAGGGTTACGAAACATCTTGGACTTTGGAGTTATGAAACAGAAACTACCGTTTTGTTTATAAATTCTGTTTTCAAACTTTTCTTAGAAATAAGATAATAGGAAGTTAAATGGTTTGAAGAAGATGGGAGTGGGGAGAATGGGGCAGAAAGAAAAGAATATAATCAGTCACTTTTATAGCTTTTGAATATATAACATCACTGTTTTTTTTCTTTTTTCTTACAGTTAATTTAGTCTTACAGTCCTTGGACCATTTTAAATACATAATTGTTTATCATAAAGAAATATAATTGTGTACTATTTATCTTAAAAAAATGTAGACTAATAATTTTAAAATCCTTTACTTTTAAAAATTAACAATAAAAAATTTCTATTTACCCTTCATCTAGATTCACCAGTTACTAACATTTTGCCACGTTTGCAGAAGACTTATTTCTTTACCCCTGTTTTAGTGTATGTACCCTCATATCAAAGACTTTCTTTACACAACCACAGCACAATTATTAGAATCAGAAAATTGACATTGACACAATCCATGTTTGGTATATGTTCATATTTTGCCAGTTGTCCCTATGATGCCCTGTAAAGCCAGTGCATTTCTTACACACTTTTGCAAAGCATTGTTTATTCCAGATGAATAACAGTAAGGGGCTCCCGTGATACTTGTTTTTATCCCAGATTATTAGTAAATGAGTGTTTGCATTTCATAGCAAAGAACCATACTCAGCTGATCTATTTCGTGTTTCAACACTTGAGCATACCTGGCCCTGTGGCACTGCTTATAAACAGATCAGAATTATTGAAATAAAATAATCTGCTTTAGGCAAGCATTGTTTTTGTCTTTGATACTTTGAACTATTTATCTAAAAATGAATTCAAAAAATATATTAACAGATACTATTTGTCACTTCAAATCTCAAAGATCAGCAGACTTTTTCTGCTTTTTACTTTAACCAAAATTAACATCACCAAAAAGGGGGCAAATAAAAATCATGTCCCTCTGCATGTGATACCTTGAGAGGGAGACAGTGTCTGTTTTGTCCTATTTTAGCCAAAAATGTATAACCTCAGTCCAGTCATGACAAAACATTAGACAAACCAAATGAAAATTCTATAATATTACTAGCCATTATTTTTCAGAAATGGCAATGTCCTTAAAGACAAAGGCCAAGGAACTGCTCCAGATTTAAAAAGACTAAAGTGACAGGAAGTAAAATGCGATGTGTAGGCTGGGCGCGGTGGCTCACGCCTGTAATCCTAGCACTCTGGGAGGCCGAGGCAGGAGGATTGCTCAAGGTCAGGAGTTCGAAACCGGCCTAAGCAAGAGCGAGACCCCATCTCTACTAAAAATAGAAAGAAATTAATTGGCCAACTAAAACTCTATACAAAAAATTAGCCAGGCATGATGGTGCGTGCCTGTAGTCCCAGCTACTTGGGAGGCTGAGGCAGGAGGATTGCTTGAGCCCAGGAGTTTGAGGTTGCTGTGAGCTAGGCTGACACCACGGCACTCTAGCCTGGGCAACACAGTGAGACTCTGTCTCGGGGGAAAAAAAAATGCAGTGTGTGATCCTAGATAGATCTTGTCCTTGGTGGAGAAAAGTGACTTATA